>NW_019379464.1:153294-183415 GCF_000648655.2 Copidosoma floridanum | reverse complement strand
AAAAAAAAAAAAAAAAAAAAAAAAAAAAAAAAAAAAAAAAAAAAAAAAAAAATTGAAAACAGAGGCCAAGTACTAGGTCATTTTAGTGTGCATAACCTCACTTTTTGCGTGGACTTAGTTAATGGATACTACATTGTAACATTAATTACGACAGACTATACATCCATTGGTCCTACAATTTCAGAAATTGGTAAAACTTCACGCCCTCTCGACATTTAATGCTCACTTTTTAGTGAATCAGTATACAAAGCAACAAAAGACTCAATCTTCTTATCATGTCTTAAAATTTTTTAGGTTATGATATTTAATTGAATTAGTGACATACGCGTTTATTGGAAAAAAGGTTTTATTAAATCTGTTTTAAACATACATTATAAAACTTACATAAAACAAATTTGCATAAATAGTGGCATTATAAAGGAATGAAAAATATCAATGGTACTTGGTATTCTTCGGTATGCTACAAATTTGTAGGTTAGATAAATCCGTACACACCAGAGAAGTAAAAAGCGCTTATGAATACATAAAATTAATCCGTTGATTACAATATATTGATTGGCAAGTAACTAATTGAGCAATTTGATGAGACTCTTACATCTATTAAATAATACCTACAATCAAATCGAACATTAGAAATAACCTAAAATACTTATGGCTATTTTAGTGTATTGCGATATTATAGATTGAACAAAACTATACACAGATTTGAGAAAGAACAAAAAGTAAAAGTATTGAAAAATCTGTTTTTACCTGACTCATGGCAACATGTGTAGAATAAAAAAAAACTACCTACTACAGCGAGATATAAAACACAGCCTCTTCCTTACATTCTTTGCCACAGCAAAGCATCGAGCCTCTGCACACCTTGTACGATAGCTCCTCGTACAGGAAGTTCCGAAAAGTTCAAAGGTTTCGAAAACTCTATCCGGCGGTGTGTTTCGCGGTAAGCTCCTGCGGTTTACATACAATACACTAAGCTGATGTTCGTTGTTCTTTAATTCACCCACTCCCTGCTCACGCGCACACGTGTATGTATCTTTGCATCGAGGCCGCAGCTTCGTTCTGCCTCTCTGCAGCATATTTGTTGTTGCTTGTGCCAACAAAGTATTATTGGTGTACCTGCAAGACACACAAGAAAACGGGACTCGCGGAAATTTCATATGGGCACGTGAAAAAATCTTATTCGTGTACGAGGGAAAATCTAAATTTTTTTCCAGAGAACAATGCGTTGCCGTTAAGAGGTTATTTGCTATCGCAAGTTTACTGGGTAATCGTTTTGCTCGTTTTGTAGAAAAAACTATCGTTATAAAAAATGAAAGATGTACCTGATTAGAAATATATTGGAATGTCGAATTGCTAAACCATGCAGTATTTTAAGGAGGTTCTATCTCTCGCTATAGTCCATGCAACACTTCCTATGGTTTATTATCTCGTCTGTCTCTCTTGCTCTCCCGTGAAAACATAACCTTTAGTAGTTTTTAACAAGCTTATTAATCAATTTTTTGTCTCACCAGTTCCTTAAGTTATTTTATAAAAAAAAAAATGAAAAAAAATATGATCATTAGATATTTTTTTATCATTGTTAAAATTTGTATCAAAAGTTAATTGTTAATAAACGAGATCAATGAAATAGAAATTGTTTAAAAGAACGACGGGTCATAAATATTAATTTCTGCGTTCTAACCTCAAAAGAGCACCTTCGCCGCTTGATTTTGAATTCTCAGGCGGAAAAATAGTGTACGAACCTCGTTACGGCCCTCGCCTACGGCTCGTGCCGTAAACCTCGCGGTTCGTAAATCGAAGCTTTTGCAAACTCGTACGTAATATACTATTATTCCGCTCCTAGGAACCCTCGTCCCTTCAAAATTTGACAGTGTCATTTTCATGACTCTATTAATTTGTAAATAAACTTTTATCCAATTTTCATTGTTAATTATGTAATCGATAGAACTCTCTTAATTTATAAGTACTGCAAACGGTCACTAAACGTCTTATACTCCTACAGAGTACCTTGGAGAGGATATATTATATTGCACCAGATAATTTTTAATTATATCTGACATGCATAAATGTATCAACTTTTTTTACATGGATAAGTGTTTGTAATGCAAAAAAAACTGTGTATATGTGTGATAAGCTATAATACTTCTGAGCTCAGGCAATCCCTGTTAAAATAAAATTTAGTATGTTTTCTTATTTCGCTTCTGTTTGTCTGATATCGTCTATGTCTGGTATGTCCCTATATGTAATGAGCAAAATCCTGTGGTTGATTTTGAATCTACGTCTACATCAAATAAACAGATTTTGTTTCGACAAAACTTTTATTGTGGATATGGCAACAAAATGTAGTGTATAAACGCCATATACATTATAATTTTTTTATGTTTTCAAATGGTTCTTGAAAATTAAAAATAACAGATTTTGGATTTAATGGCTCCTCTTACCTTCCACGTTTATTTCTAAGTCTGTATTTTAAAATTTATAAACTCTTAGGTTAAAAATCGAATAAATTATGGACTGTACGGTTTAATTGTAGATGAAAATCACACAAATTAAAAAATTTTTCATCGTATGCGTGAATTCTTGGATCTCCAGTCATGTAATTGTAATCATACAAACGATGAAAAATTATCCTTTCTTTTTGATAAAATAAAAACTCAATTGCAGCATTTTTCTCCGTGTGTATTTTTTATCATAACGGACTACAGAAAATAATAATTTTACCAGCAATCGGAACCCATACTTTTGATACATCCTTCGAAGCAAACTTTGTATCGGTATATAGTAAGCCATTGCCTGTATTCACGAGAAAAGTCGTATTTTTCCGAGAACTGCACACCGAACAACCCCGGCAAGCTCCAACCTGTGATTTCCAGGAACGTTTTGAATGCGAACGGTATCGTTCGACCGAATGCACCCGATGATCGGTATTATGGGTTGAAACGAGCTTCCAATTAATACCACTCGGATTCAGAAAGCCGGGGTTAGCCGATTCTATGCAACGAGAGAAAATTCAATGTCCAATCGTATCCACCGGTGAAATCTCGCGAAACAAGTGACCTACGAAAGTGAAGAGATCACCGGATCGGCACTCTCTCGCGCGTTCGCATACCGAAATATCGTATATCTCCGCTCGATTGCGCGCATCGGTGTCCATATTTTTCCTTTTTTTATATTTAACTTTTATTTATTTACTTTTTTTCATCATCGGGTATATATTTCGCAGCAGCGAAAGCGAGAGCGAGCCCCCCGATGGAAAAAGAGAAACGGAACGAAACACGAACCCAACGACTTGTGTGTGTGTGTAAGTGTACGTATATTTATACATCGGCACAAATGCCATCGTATACTCGAACGCGCCAGATAAGAGAGACGTGTAACGTGTCATCGATACACGTATTATAAAACTGCATACGTTCGCGAGATGAATAAGGAAAAGGAGATGAGAAAGAGGGGGGGGGGATCGATAAATCGGCAAACGTGCAGCACCACCCGCGGTTCGAAGAAATCATACGGGACGTCGAATCGGCCGTCGCGAGAGAGAGAGAGTGAAATTCGCGACTACCGATTTATCGATTCGCCATGTGTTGTTGCGAAAGGAGCTGCAGGTCGATAGGTGTTTCCTCGTTCACATTTGATCACGAATTGGAGCAACGATGCATTTATTGCTCTTGTGTCTTCCAAGTTACGTCACTACGGTGTGGTGTATTGTCAACACAACGAGACGCGGGGAAAATACACACATACACATCTCACAAAAATCGGCAAAGATCGGTATACACGTACGCGCGACGAAAAAAAAAAAAAAAAAAAAATTAATACACGTATATATACGTATGCACACGAAACTAGAAAATGCAATCTTCCTCCAAATCTCTCTCTCTGTATCGCTCTCCTGCGTCGCAATAAACCGCAAACATCGAATAACAAAGCAAACTCTCCTCGCGCGTGTATCCATCTCGAAGCTCGTCCTTTTTTTCCGCGGTGGATAAAAACATCCGCTCGTAGCAGAGGGAGACTATATCTCTCGCGCGAAATCGATATTAACCTTGCCTCTCTTTTGCGAGCGCGGGGCGGGGGGAGGAAGAAAGAAAATAAGAAAAAGAGAGGGACACACATGCGCCGGGAGAGATAAGGGACGCGCGCGTACATGCAATCCAGGCGCGCCGATTGCCGCGGCAATCCGATTTATTAAATCTTTCGATCGGGTGGTATATATATATACGCGCGCTGGTTGGGGCCTTTTTTTTCAAACGGCTGCAGCTGCGCGCGAGCAGATCGAAAGGGGGCCCTTGTCCCTTTAACGATCATCATGAAGGTTGTATGGAGAACCCATGGATTTTAGCGCGACACTTGGGATTTGAAAAAATTTATGCGTTGGTACTTAAACAAATAACCAAACGATGTAGAACAAAAAAAAAATCGGTAAAAGAAAGCCAATGGCTATACTGAACAAATCTTGATTTATGAAACGATTTAACAATAAGTTATTTATTAATCCTCGTCAAGTTCCTATCATTATCATGTGTGAAATTTAGCATATCTGAATTGTTTCACTATGGCAGGCCATTCTCGTTTTTTGTATATCAGAAAAATTATAAAAATTATCCCGTTTTTGTCCCCTATTTTAATTTTAAAAAATGGTTTTGAGACACACCCTCGAAACCGGGCTCATTTTTATTCGTTATGTGATATGTACAATGAGGAAAAAACTTTGAAAACAAGTTTTAGTGCGAGCAATGTAAAATGGTAAAATACATGTGATAGAAACAAAAAAGGCTCAATCTTACACTCAGTGAATGCAATGATATGATTTATTTGAATTAAATAGGCTACAAAAAGCACAAAATATTGAATTGTAATTACTTAAATTATAACAAAAAAATATTGTAAGGGTAGACACTTATATGTTTGTGTTAATATTGGTGTTCAGTACAGTTGAAAAAAAATTATTTGAATTAAATAATTGCCTCTGGAACACGGTGTCAACGTTTAGAATACATTAAAGTTAATTTGGAATCAATCCAACAATTATAACTAAGATCGAACATGCTTTGATTTCACGGTCCGAGGCATTGTTTGAAAAAATTTAACACTCACGTGGTATTTCAAAAATCTTGACACCAAAGAACTTCTTTATATATAAAACCATGTATACTACCAAATCAAGACTGAATACATAAGCTTCATAGGGAGTTAAAATATCGTGATACATTTTCATCAGTCTAACGACTTTCGTTTTAAAAGAGTTGTTGCAAGGCCAATTTTCACCTCTTTTTAAAAGTAACGAGTTCATCAATTCAATCTTTTCATGTCTTTTAATTTTCTGAATTTCTAATAGTATTTTACTTTGCTTGTCAAACATCTAGAATAGAAAAATGAAATTGTTTCCTCTCATCACTATAGGCAGATGTAAATTATATGGCCAAAAATTGTAATGTATGAATTAAATCACTCACCGTAGTTACATTAACAGAAGACACCCAATCATCTCTACATGCAGTACAGTTACAAGTGAAATTATGAGAATATTTCATTGAGAGTTGTCTGTCAATTTTTTTCATACTAATTGTAGCACCGTAAGTAATAGTTAACTAAAATTTTAATATTGCATATACTAAGTGTTGAATTTTATAAAAATAATTTTCGTTTTAGGACACCAACTTTATCATAAATTACCTGTTCTCCTTTTTTTATGGGTTGTGCTGCACAAAGTAGCATTTGCTGACCTGGAGTGATTACTTTAATAAGATTATGATTGCAACTATGTTTAACAAGACTACAAAACGGGAATAAAATTTCTCCAATATTCAGCTCCCCACAAGTGATTTGGCATTTTTCATTAGACTCACAATCGCAATTTGAACCTCGAAACTACAAATGTAAGACTTTTGAAAATTACAAGTACCTTTTTTTAATAATTTACGATACGATTGGATCTATTTATGTAACCATTTTCTTACAAAAGTTGCATTAAAATAAATATGAATATATAACATATACCTCGTAAGTGTTATTCTGAACAATCAAATGTAATTTGCGAATGATTTCCACGAGTTGATTATCACATACCAATCCTGGACTGTTGTATTTTTTTGGATCAAACATGTTTGAATTATCCACTAGCAATTTTACAATCTTCTCTATTGCAGCCATAACAACCTTATGCTCAATTTGGTTGATGGTTTTGGTACCCGGTGATAAATTGTAAACGCTTTTAAATTTGTTACCTTGGAATATTCCATTATCAAAGAATCCTTCCAAAAATTCACCTAAAAAGAAATAAAGATAAATTTAAAGATCTCGAATTAAAGAAAATCCTTCAAAGAGATACCGAAAGTTTGAACAGATATAAACCTTTACTCTGCAAACAATTAATCTCATGAACATTATGTAAGATGGTGTGCAGACCTTCTTTCTTAACTGATTTAACAAATAACTTAATTGATGCTAATAATGACGTCAAACTATACTGTTGTAAATCATGGGCATACTTCAAAAAAGAAAGAACAATACACTCAACGTCGTGATATTGCAGCCAAGCTTCATCCCTGCACTTTTCAGTACAATAAAATGATTTTTGCGCAAGACTTGCAAGGTACTCCATTGCACGCAAATATCGAACAGTGGGAGCAAACCAAGTACATTTTATCTATGGAGGGAGACTGGACAAAGCTTTTCTCAATGACAACAACCTGTCCTGGCTCTATGTCTTTGGTAGCTACGACATGTCTCCCATATTTTTTGTTGTAGGCCAGAGTGACGCAGTCATAGGCGCAGGGGATGGTCTTGGACCTCTCGCCAACTGCGTAAGACTCGATAGTTCCAATTTCTTTGTCCTCGTTTTTGACCAAAGGTTGGCTCTTTTCATCCATCAACTTCATGCACTTCATCTTGCGAGTCAGAAGCTTTACCCTCAGCTCTTCCGACTTTGTGACTTGGTAGGCCCTTTCAATGTCAACGAGACACTCCTGGTACTTGTGCAAAAGATGATCTGTTGGAGTAGGCCAAGGCTACTTCTTTGGAGCCATCCTCAGCAAAAGCCAAGCTTTCATTGTAGAAGGAAACTGTGTCAAGGTGCATTTTCTTGTTATGATTTTTACTTGTGAAAAGTTTATTGCCTTTTTGGCGAGCCACTGACGATGCTTCTGCAGACTTTTTTGGCACAGGTTCCTTACAACGAAGATCTTCGCCGCTAAAACATTCCATGATTGGGTCGGCGTTTTGGTTGACTTATTGCGTGATGGGATAACCAACTGGTAATGCCTATGGCCACATCAACATGTATTTACCAATTCTAAACAGGTCACTATTTTAACAATATACAGTAGGTAGTGCCATTTATTTAGTGAAGTTTACAATTAACTTTAATATACCTACCCGGTTTTATGATTCACTGACGCACTAAAGCAGTACCTATATACCCATAGGGCATTTGTAGTTCCCACGTGCCCAGTGACCTTATGTCGGCTTTTCTGTAATGGATGTACGTAACAACGTATTCGCAGTCTTACGTTATGTTAATCCTCCTTTTTTTCTTAAATCCACGTAAATACGTGTGTCAACTTTAATTTACGTGATTGAACTGAAATACATGCTAGAGGAATCGGACCGACCGACCGATCACAAAAAAAACTTACCCCATTAATAGTTTCAAAAAAGTATAGTACATTAATATATTATTCTGTTTATTCCCATACTGATATTCTCGTTATCATCTTATTCCTTGTTTTCATCACATTTGCGTGTAAAGGACCAACGTACCCTTGTCACCCTTGGCCCTTGGCCCCCCTGAGTAAAGATCCACATTCCAGAATCTCTGATTCCACAATCCGCAGCTCTCCAGTATAGTCTAGAGCAGAGACTAATCTCTGGTCTAGAGTGTCTAGACATGTGAATGTGTGATTCATCGATTCATGGCCTAAGCCGTGTCTCTTTGTACCCAACCTATATGGTCATGGCCACAGTGGCCACACTGGCTCTTAGCTCTTACCAGAGACATCTCTGCGCTTATACTTTGGAGAGCCATAGCCAATGAAGTGAAAAGAAGTGTCTCTTTGTATTCACAATTCACACGCCGTGTATTAATGCTGTTGTATCTCTAAAATTATACTTGTAAACAGTAGTAAACCAAAAACTGTGTCCATTATTGTACATTATTTGTACACAAACTTGATTTTTCTTTTTTTTTTATCTAAGTATAGGCGATAAGACCGTGACAGGTGATCACTGAAAATTCGAAACTCCCAATATATCCACCGTCATGGACGTGGACGAAGAAACCACATTGTTGTTGAGAGAACTGAAAAGTTTCAAGATTTTAGAAGTAATCGAAACCGGAAACGACGAAAGTAGCCTAAAATGTGCTCGCACATCCCTCATGGCCAGACAATTAGGAAACGAGATTGTCGTGAAGCAGCACCACACGACCCAGGACCACTACGACATCCTCAAGTTCTACTGCAAAAGCACATCTTTTGCACCCAACAAGTCTGAGGAACTGGCACGAGCTTACGGAAACAGATCTGCCCTCCTGCTGCACTTGGAGAAGTACAACGACAGAGATTAGGTGGACGTCTTCAGGGCTTTGGCCATTACTCGAGCTACAGATCTTAGAGAAAAGCTGACCAAACGTAAAGAAAAGTGCTTTCAATTGATGTATTTCACTAACAAGATAAATGAGATGCAGATGAGGAAAACTGAGACATGCAAGGAGCTATCGGTAGGTTTATCATTCAACACTAGCTGGGTCTTTTTTTTTCACATTGTATTGAATAAGGTATTTTTCTCTCAGAACAATGAAACTCAAGGTGTTAAGAATACAATGGGATTTTTTGACCTATCCATCAAAGGTTACAATGACAATTTGTTGTCCCAAGAATGTTCGTTCAAGTCAGTTGATATGATATAATACTACGTTTGGTAGGCACCTGACAGCTTCACGTTACATCAGACCTGGGGAGATAATACTTGTGGAAAAGCCGTACGTAAATAACTTCAACTTCCAAAATCCCTATCGTGATTGTGGACACTGCTTGGCGGTCAATTTGACAGGGATCCCTTGCCATCAGTGTGGTTGGATAATGTATTGCTCCGAAAAGTGTAAGAATGAAGCTTGGGAGCAGTACCATGACATTGAATGCCGTAGTATGAGTTATATAAATGATTTTACGAATTACGCTAAGAGTCGTACAGGCAAGAACATCAGATTTGATGGGTTCATCATTAGAGCCATGCTTAGAGGTCTTAAGCAAGCTGGTAGCTTTGAAAAGCTGAAAGAGCAGATGAAACGTGTTGATCAGTGCACAGGTAAATCTCCAAAATGTAAATCTTTCACTGCTAGGCAGATTTCAATTTTACTGGATTGTTATTTGTTGTTGCAGATGAATCCAAAAAAGGTTTTTCTAAGAATGGGAAATTTGAGACCGATAAATTCATAAATTTGTACAGTCTGCCCCGTGGTTCGCCTAAAAGTATGAAGAAAAGTAACATAATGTTTGTTGCCATTGCTCTTTCGTGTCTGGCAAAGTACACGAAGCTTTTTGATGATGCGTTCAACAATTTCAGTATTGCTGCACTGCTAAAAAATCGAGACGCCATTTTCATTGGTACCGTACTTATGAAATTATCATTAATAAGCGGTCAACATTCGTCTAACGTAAGTTTTTTTAATTGCATGATAAAAAATGTTGAAACAATCCAATAAGAATAATGCCTGTAAACACTTACATTAGGTAAACAATGCAATGGACAAATGCAAATATTTTCGGGAGAAAGAGAAATATTTGAAACAAAATTGCTGCATGAGACGATTTTCCAGCATGTCAATTATCAATCTGACTTTTAACGACTGCAATTCAAATGCTAGTGGATGTTTTACTAATAATAAAAAATGTGTGTTGTACGCTATTCAACCAAAAAGAAAAACACTGAGGTACTTGTGAAATCAATAATGTAGTACAGGATACTCACTACTTAATCAAACTTTGTTGAATCAGCTTCATTATAATCATTGAAATAATTTTTAAAAAACTTTTTATTTTTTTGGTTCAGATTTCCATGGCTCAGTGTTTCTATTTATATCCATACTACGGAGAAGATACTCTTCAGGGTACTGGTCCAACTCTTTGGGGAATACCTTTATTGCTACAGTATAACAGCTTGATCCAAAGTATTTTCCAAAATTCTATTCAGTTCGATCAAACTGTGCTTGATGACATATCAAAAGCTGTAGAAAATGCAGTGAATGTTCCACAGCCTTCCCTCTTTTCTTGTGATGTACTTCAATGTCTCAGGCAAGTGTTTGAAGCGCTGTATGGATATAACACTGAAATATGTGAGAAATAATAATTTTCTATCTCATTTTCTTTAAAAGCCACACTTTATTCATGAATTAAAGTAGAATAGGTGGCAAAAAGTTTAGTTATACAATTTTCGTGTTGATTCCACACTTGAACAATGTAATGTAAGTTTAATTATTGTAATCAGGATCAGGATTTACTTATAAGCATATGTAGCCACTACATTACAACCAGATTATGTTATGTATTTAACACTATATATATAGAGATATTCATTCTTTCAACTTTCTTGCATCTGCTTTGTGAAATTATTAATCTTTCCAGTGATAAACCTTTTTGATGACGTTATAACGGCATGTACAAAATATGGATGCATACAGTGAACTCTTTCTTGACTGTTATAAATAGTCCAAGCTAAGAAAAAATAATTTAATTATTTTGTTTAATAATGTAGTGCATAACACCTTTTATTTAAACTTTTTTTCCCCCACACACAAAAAACAACTACGGCCTTGCATCAGAAATCAACAGCTAAATAGCAAACTTAAATATAGCATCTATAAAATTTGTATTTGAATGGCTGATAATTGTTTGTGAGATATAATATTACGATAATAATAATAAAAATTGTAACTCTGTGTGTTAATAAATATTTTTTACCACACAACTGCGTAATCATGATTTTTATGAGCCACAAAAGACCTTTGTATTATATCCATCGTATTCTCTCTCTCGCAATTTATTGGTATATATGTCATTAAAAATATTATGTAAAATATTTTCAGCCGCATGTAGTATGCAATACATTCAATTAAGCTACGTTTTATCAATTTAAAGAAAGAGTTAATAAAATCGTGAATTTAAATTTGGTCAAATTTTTTTCTCCATGGATAAGAAAATGCTAGTTATTTCGCCAAACAAGACACGATAAATCGCAAAATCATGTGCTTTAGAAACGTCATTTGTGTTGAAATTGATGGCCATTAGTGGTAAGAAGATTAGGTTTGTGTCAATATTTATTTATAAACATTATGTATACATAGGCCGAATTCGTCTTTGTGTCAAACAAAAAGTTTTTTGAATCAGCTCTAACATATGTTTTATCTTTGGCACTTTATGTCACTTTTTTACAATAATCTGAGGCCACATAATAGGTGGAGTTCTTTTGGATCATCAATGTAAAGCTTATTTCCGCGTTTCTGAATTAAGATTCTTGTTGTTCACTGTACACATTTCTCTGCATTTTTTCAGATAGTTTATCGCAGTTGTCTTATTTTTTAAAACTAAATTCCATTTTTTATCACCGATTATATATAAGGATATTCGAGAGAAATAATATTAAAAAATTTACCCTTAAAAAATACAAATAGTGAATTTATATTTGAATAAAAGTGATCACTACTAAGTAGAATCTAAAGTATTTAAGGAGAAGGTTACAGTTAAAGAAGAATAATAAAATATTAGATAATAATATCCGCCAATTTCGGGAACTTTACAAGGCAAAACGTAATAAATACTAGTTTCCACTAAAATCATTAAAAATAGTTACTGTCAGAATGATAATTTAGTCGTTTTAAAAAAAAAAAAAAAAAATGAAACCGAACATTTAACTACATCATGGAAAATAAACTCAAGCTATTGTGGTTTTAAATTTAAGGTATAATTTCATAGTGTTTTAATATTTTCTTATAAAAGTATATTGTATTGTCATCGAAAAAAATGCGGGATTTTTGGATACGTTTTTCAAAGTGATTTAAAATGTATTAAAATTTTTTAACTATGAAATGTTTGTTTACTTAAAAAAAATATTTTAACTTTCAAGAACAAAAATACACTTATTTTATATAAAATCGCTTAAATAAAACAGTTCTTTTTTTAATTTACATGTATTTAGGCATTTTTTTTTTTTTTGGGTTTACTCATCACATTTTTCTCTTATGTTTTTCGGAAAAAAAAATATTAATTGTCTACTATATGTCGCTTGCCAATTTCTCCTCCTGGCCAAGTTTGTCTCAGCTCTGTAGACTTATATTTTTCCCAATATTTTGGTACGAACGTAAACAATTAATTTATATAATTATAAAAATGAATCAATGAGAAATTCAATCGTACCAAAAGAAAATCATGTTATTCCAAAAAAATAATAATAATTACCCCAGTCTTTTATACTTACAATTTCTTATGTTTCAAACGAATTTTTTTCCATGAAAGGGACATAAATTATAAAACTCTAGGACTAGTTGTATCAATTGTTTGTGAAAACAATATCTTTTTGACGCAAGGATATTTACGTTTAAAAATGGGCAGTAAATTTTATTGAGTCACATCATACCAACAACAGAAAACATCGAAATTTCTCAAACTCGAGCTTTCAAGTTTTACTGACAAAATAAAAGAAAAATGAATTAATGATTACTTCTTTTACCCATGCCAATCATTTCTGATCAAACCGATGAATCAAAAGTTGAAATGACCAAACAACAAGTCATAACGCGATGTTATGCAACATGAACCAACATTTGGTAAACAGTGAGAGGCACAACAACGAAAAAAACGTGCTTTTGGTAAACAAAACAAAATATTTTTCATTTCCTCAACATCGAATGCCGTAGCACGTGTACAAACAGATATTTTTCTGCGTCACGAATTTCGCAGCGAGAATCCGGTGCGCGTTACAAAATGTCCAACTCGGCGTGTATACGCTCGCGCAGATGTATATACACCGGTCCGGGCTGATCAATTGCAAGGGTGGAGTCGGCGAAAATTAAAAATAACGAGAACTAATGGGTCCGGCAACAGACTGGCGCCGCGTGCTTTTCAAACACGACGTCTCCTTCTCGAATGCGAAACGGCTCGTTTGAATAAACGATCGGTTATTTTTTTTTTTTTTTTTTTTTTTTTTTTACAATTATTCTCGCCCGTTCTTTTGTCAAATAAACTCGTGTACGGCCACGCGGGCAAAAGTTTAATTTGTCTCTTTCTTTCTCTGAGTCAACGGGAGTTTAAACATTGGGAAATCCACGAGTGACTACTTGTCGTAAGCAACAATACAAAATCTTCAGTATTGTCCATTGAAGAGAGAGTTTGGGGGACGTTTGATGCTGGTCTCTCATTTTTTTATACGACCAAGTGTATGCGGTTGTTCACCGTAATCATTGCCATTTATGAGATGTTGAAAAAATTACGTTAAAAAACGCAATTTTCACAATACGCTTGAAAAGGAAAAGGAAACAAAAAAGAATCCATTTAAAGTTCCTTTTAAAAAGATGGAATATTCCTAATAACTTAAAAAATCCCATCCAAAAATTCGATATTTTATAAAAAAATATTAAATATCAACGAAAATCCAAATTATTGTGATGGCTATAGCCTGAAAAAGTTTTAAGATGAAACATCAAGGCATGCCCATTAAATAAAAATTCTTGCATTTAAATATGCGCTTCATTTCATTCGTGATAAAAAATAATTTATTGCACACTGCAAATAAGGTGGATTGCATTTCGGAGGTCGGTATTTTCAGTCCCCTTAAAAATACACCCTTTCACAATATAGACCATAAAAAACCATCGCGTCGCACGCAGAGCCTTTTTGAAAAGTGACACAATGTACTAACAGCGAAGGTTATTAATGAAAGAAAAAAGGGATGAAAAAAGCAGATAAAAACTAAGCGCGCGCTTCATTTTTATCGCAACGACACAAACCGATAGTCGCTCCTTGCAGAGGTAAGCACCAATAAAAAAAAAAAAAAAAAAAAAAAGTCGCACGCGTTGGGCTTTCCAAAAATACAAAGGCTCCGAGTGTAACTTACAGCCGCAAGGGTGTATATATAAATGCTTACTCCGATACGGGCCGTCGAAAATAAAGGCGGCCTGCAGCCAACGAACTCGCGCGCGTGCCTCTTTCTTTTTTCGCACGTTTTGGCGCGTTATGATACTTGCACGCGTGTGTAACCAACCACTGGTGAAAATTCGGAGTCCTGTTGGCTTTTTTGGGGGTCGATAGCCGCGTTGAGACGCTTGCGATTGTTGTTGGAAAATAAATGAACGTGTTTTTTTTTTTTTTTTTTTTTTTCGTTAATGTAAGTAAAAGTACAATAAATATGTACGTAGATAGAAATCATAGATTAGAATATATTTATACCTTATTTACAAAAATTTATTTTTTAGTCCTGTGCCTACTGCAAGCTCTATATTGTATCCTAATCAAAAAATTTAATATGAATTACTTTTCAGGAAGAATTTTTCGACCGTTGTAACCATTTTTCATCTGCTCAAAAATTATTTTATCGCTAGTGAGAGTTGAAAGTGTACTACTGAAAATTGTTTAGACCTACAAGTTTTTGAAAATAATTTTATCTTTTGTTTAGTACTTTTTTCTATTTTTTTTTTTTTGCTCTGTAGAAGTATCTTCAAATTTTTTTCGCTTTACAATAGGCCTTAAAAATCCAGTAGATAGTTCTAATTCTATTCAAAACGATTCAATGACTGAAGCAGATGAAAAAATGTTGTAAAAACGGTGAAAAAATACATTTTTTACGATTTGCTTGCAAACATTTTTTCCTTGGTTTGGTTGTATGTATCTATGTATCTAATGTATACTCTGGTTCGAATAAATAAATTTTTGAAATTTCTATGTTATTTAAATGGTAATCCAAGTGTATTTGGCTGCACATGACTTTTTTCACAAAGATATTAGGATCGTGCAACAGTTTAAAAGAGCGCCATCATTGGCGACACTCGGAGTCACTGGGACGGAGATAATGCACGGAAGTGACGATTTCTCATTAATAATTTAATCTTACAAATTTATCGAGTTACAAGACGTTTATACAAGTAATAATGAATTTTCCATTATCTGCGATAACCTTATCCATTTTTCTGAAAACAAACATCACAAAAAATATATAACCTCATAGCGTATGGAAGAAAACAATGAATTAGATAACGGAAAATTCATTATTACTTGTGTAAACGTCTTCTAACTTGATAGATTTGTAAGATTAAATTAGTTAAGAGAAATTGTCACTTCCGTGCATTATTTCTGGTCCAGTGACTCCAACTATCGCCAGTGGTGGCGCTCTTTCAAACTGTTGCACGGTCTGAATAAGCAAAGATGGTAGAAAAGGTATGTTTGACGCGTGTCTTTGAAAACACATGGGATGGATATATATGGAAAGGGTCACTGACACCCATGCATTGATACGTATTATCTGGGTAAGAAGTTATTATTACCACTTTACATACATCAGGCAATTTGAATAACCGCCACAACATTCGTTCGTGCGGACTTATTTATCCTTGAAAGCGTTTTTAACGCTCGCGCCTTTATTCTTAAATTTCCATCCGTAATAAACAAGAAAATCACGGGAACGAGAGTATATCACGCCTGAGTGCCTTATATAAACAGTCCTGTCTTTTTTTTTTTTTTTTTTCAAGTACCACTTGGAAGTTTGAAAATAAAGAAACGGCCGCCGGGGAGAGCACGCCGCGCGGATGAATAAATAAACGCGGATCTCGAGTGAAAACGGCGGTAGGATCGAATTATGCAAAACCGATTGGGTATACGTGTAAACTTAATTAGCCGGTCGTCATTATTTCGCGATGACTGTGTACTTATTCTTTTGCTTTCTCCAAAAGTTTGAATTATGACCGTTGATACGGAAAAGTTCGAATTCTTTCGGGCACAGGAACAAAGTGTACTGACATTGCCCAACGAAATACCTACTCGCGGGATTATAATAATGATGCGATAGGCTCACCCCATTCTTTTTTCCTCCTCGAACGCGAAAGTCAACGTGAAGTTTTTCAAATGATTCACCCTCCTCCTTTTCCCTTTCTTCTTCATCTCGAGGAATTACGCTCTGCTTTCATTTATTTTTGCCTTTCGAGTGTTTTTACGCGTGTTTACGGTTTCTCTCTCCCCGTCTTTCTCGCTTTACACTTTCACGATCCCGTGAATAATTGTTATTCCTTTATTTCGCGATTTACTCCCACTGGCGGTTATTTTACGTTATAGTGCGGTATAAGAATTATATTTGCACGACAACGGTCGTTGTTGATCAAAGTATTTCGAAGTCACGATTACGTGATGTCAATTTTTAAGCAAATAAAATAGTTGACATATGTGTGTACTTTTGTGACCGTTGGAATTGTTGGAAAAAAATTTTTTTACTAGTTACCTAATTTGTTTTTTTCAGTTTAAAAATTGAATCAGTTGCTTTTCGTCGAGGATACGCAGTTGTTGTCTATTGTATTATTTTTATACACTATTACTCTCTGATTACATACTGTTGTCATTGCATTGTAACACTAGCGAAAATAAAATTCTTAAATCTCCGATAAATGACAAACTCATCAAAATAGTGTAAACATTAATAACAATATTCACTAATGCTCGCGCGATATGAAACATCGTCACTACTTTTATAATTTTATATTTTTACAATCAATAATCTTTTCATCTACTTATCTTTTTCGAAAGCGTAAACAAGACAAATATCATCACTTTGTATCATTTCCACAGTGTGAACTTATTTAATTTCGTACCTTATTATGATTTAAACGGTTAACATTTTTTTTTTTGCCACGTAATCAGTCTCAATCAATCACACAACGAATAAAAAGGGACAATCAATCTTTTAAGATTGGATACGAAACGGAACGGAGTAGAAAGTGAATTTTAAAACTTCGCGCTCTTTCACGGCCTTGCGCCGCCAAGCAGTCGACGCACATTTGCACGTGCAGCGTGTCGTCTTCTCTCAAACCACAACAAACTCTCGAGTTGCAGCAACGTGCACGACATGGTGCGTTAAATCTTCGCCGCAAACTCCAAAAAAGTGTACACGAGTGCCTTTTCAACTCTTGCTTAAGCACCCAAAGTATCCTGCTACCTGTTATGTTAAAAGTGCGTGCAAACAGAGAAAAACAAATCAACTCTATCAAAAGACTCGAGTGCCTGTGACTTAACCTAAAAGCTATTTTCAACCAACTTTGGCCCGTATAGCTTCAACTTAAGGGGCAAGATGTCGAGGCCGGAGCTCACAGCCCCGCCAGAAATCTTCTACAATGACGAGGAGGCGAAAAAGTACACCTTCAACTCGCGTATAATGGCGATCCAGGAGCAGATGTGCGAGCGTGCCCTGGAGTTGCTGAGCTTGCCCGAGGACCAAACGTGCCTGCTGCTGGACGTCGGCTGTGGCTCCGGGCTTAGTGGCATGGTGCTGGAAGAGCACGAGCACCACTGGATTGGTGTGGACATATCGTCCTCGATGCTGAAAATCGCCACGGAACGAGTCACGGGTGATCTGCTACTGTCCGACATGGGACAGGGTGTGCCCTTCAAGGCTGGAACTTTCGACGGTGCTGTCAGTATATCTGCTCTGCAGTGGATCTGCAACATAGACAAGAGCAGCCATTCTCTGAACAAGAGGCTCAATGCTTTTTTCACATCGCTGTTTGCTTGTCTCGCCCGAGGGGCTAGGGCTGTGTTTCAGTTCTATCCCCAGAGCGAGCAGCAGATCAGTATAATCACAGCTGCTGCGACCAGGTGTGGGTTCATGGGTGGTGTTGTGGTCGACTATCCCAACAGCAAGAAAGCCAAGAAGTTCTTTCTGGTGCTGATGACTTCGGGTATGGTGAAATTGCCTAAGGCTCTGGGTGATGGCGATGCACATAGACACAAGAACAAGAAGGAGGACAAGCTAAGAAAGTGCTCCAAGACTTGGATTTTCAAGAAAAAGGAAAGGAGATTAATGAAAGGATTGGAAGTGAAGAGGGACTCCAAGTACACAGGCAGAAAGAGGAGTAACAGGAAGTTTTAAGCTAGTGACATTTTATAACGAGATTGTTTATTGCGAATGACTGTGAGAGTATCTTAGTAATAGTGTGTGAAAAATTTAATATTTTTAAGGCTGTTAATTGTAACTTTAGTTGGTAATAAAGTACTAATTTTATTACTTACTAGTTTGTTTTTTGACAGTGGTTTAATTTATTGTGCAAATCTATCCATTTACAAATCCCTACATTGACATCCATTATTTATGTTTATCATTAAAATCAGAGAATGAATGTCGTTGAATTTAGGATACCATGTATTTAATGTATATAGATGTACAAGACTATTGTACCAAGCAAATATGAACTAACTTTTTGTTTTAATGTATGATGTTCCTCATAATCTAATTCAGATGAGTAAATATTTTTTCAATTAATCTGAGTAAATGTTAATACTTTTCACAATACTTTACATTTTCAGAAGTTGAAAGGAAATCAATGACAATTTATCTTTCAATGAATGCAAAGTCTAATTCAGGTTAAAGAATGTGATAATACCTATTTGGTGGAGATGGAACTTTTTTCATTTCTTTAGAATCTGCCATTGTAAACTAATACTGTAAGTAGACTGTTGTTTAGGTAAAGGCGAGCAGTAATACAGAATTTTGCACTTTTTTTATGTATTCTATCACACAGTTTGTAATGGTAATGGATGATAATTTTTATTCAAACAAAATTATACTTCCTCCTTAGAACTTAGTTATTAACTTGAGTATCGTAATAATTACAGTTGTAGTAGTAATCATACCTTGAATAATTGTTTGCAACATTAAAATAATACGTACATTTTTGTTTTGAGTTGAATGCATTAAACTTCAAATATTTATATAGTCATTGGCAAGTTTTTTACATACCAAACGTTCTGCTCAATGTGTATATAAAAAAATGTGTATTTTGTTATCCTCAAAAAGTTAACATCAACAAAAAAAAAGTTTATACGTAGGAAATTGTTCAGTAATGGTTACAATCTACGGATTGAAAGCTGTATAACGTAATTTTTATCCTTGTACTACTGTTTTAAATAATAAAATTGAAAGAAAAAAAAATTCTATAAAAGAACGCAATATTTTTTATCAAACGTCATTATTTTAGATGATTTATTATATTTCGTATGCATCGTATGCAAATTTATATATTATACAAACTACCAATTATTTGACATTCAGGTACATGATTGACTGAACTATTAGGAACCAGTGTGATCTTTCTTTTCAATATTTTTAAGGAGTAATTCTTCAATCCACGAAGCGATAAATTAAAATTGGACGTGGCAACATGAGCTCTCATGAGAGCTATAATTTCTGCATTTATTTTCAAGGAGAAAAAATACATAAAGATGACTGCGATATAAACAAAAACTTACGTAAGAAAGCTCTCATGTAATTTTAAACGGCTTCGCACTTTCAAAAATCAATCACTGAACTGTATTAAAAAGATGTAAGTCAAAGCGTGCTCAAAAAATTATTGCAGAGCGGCATATTTTCGCAGGATTGCTTGGAATAAATTTTCTAATGCATCAATGTATTTTTTTTTCTATGCATCCGTAGGTGGTAAAAAAATGTTTTAATATTGAAAAATCAGGATTATTAAATGTTTTTGTTACATAATCGTTTTTTGTATCTGAGTAAAGGTTGTTGGGAACTTTTTCTTAATATATGGTAAAATATCTCTTACTTTTGATTGAATGTTCGAGAAATAAAATGTTTAAAGAACTTTTTAAAAGTTTATTTGGAATGTCTCACCAGTATTTTCCAACAAAATAGCAAGTTAAACACGACTTTATCGATGTAACGCTCAGTCGCATTAGATTATTATTTTAATTTTAAAAACTCATTTTCTTTTAGCAAAGAAGTGTTCAATCATGATTTTTTTCAGTTACATAAGATTTTAAAATATGCTATTTTGTTTTTATGATAATCACTTTCTAACCAATCAATTTTAATCTTCTGAGGCTTGTTTATTTACAGGACTAATATAATTTGATACAGTTTGTTTACAATTTTTTTTTTTTATTTTTACACGTAGATAACAGCTTTTTGACTCATTTGTATCGTCATTGTAAATTAATTTTGTTACAATTTGAAAGTTTCCTAACAATTACTGAAATTTCACACAATTTTTCGTAAAGTTACCATTTTACTTAAAAGGTAGTGTTTATGTCAAACAAATAAAATATTTTCAACTCACCGATTAAAGTCAGGGATAAAAATAGACAGGTCAAGACAAAACAAAAAATAATCATTCGCTCTGCGGAAATGAGCGTTGACATGAGATTTTAGGCATTTTTTAAAAACTAATTTATTACAAAATAGTGTAACTTTTTATTTTCTTCAAATCATTTATTTTCGCAATATTACTATTACTATCAATAATTTTATTATGACGGTAATAATTATTATTTTATTATTTACATTAGATGAACACAGAAATATTTAATACGTATCCCGGAAAATGCACAACTTTTATACCATATACAAGTAACTTTAAAAAAAATTCAACCCTTATCGTAATTTTGTTGTCCCAGAATTATTTAAGAAGTACTGTGGAATAAAAAAATAAAAAAAGAACATCAACAATTTAACCAAAAAAACTTTATTTTTCATACATAAATTTCACTATAACAAGTGACTAGCACTTAAAATACATTTTTTTTCTTCATTTTTTCTAATTTATAATAATTATCTCGTAAAATATATAGCTATGTCCACGCCGCATTCGCGGACGCTATGAAAGATTCATTTACAGAAATATACAATTGGAATGTTTGAGGCCTCAAGGTAGTAAGGTCATCAGATACGTTATTTTTATGAATATAAAAAAAAAAAAAAAAGCGCGGAATAAAAGGCACTATACAGTGTGTAGGCATATCGTACAAATCTAGAGGTATACACGGTACCTCCTATTGACATTTCAGTAAGCGCAGTAATATTGAGTTATTAATATAAATATGGAAAAGAGCACGTGTGTGTTCGCATAGATGTAAATGTGTCTCAATTGAGAAATGAAGGTGTGTGGGTGCGCGTGGTAAAAAAAAAGAAAATTACAATGTACAGATTCCAACGCTACGAAGCATCGACAAACTTAACATGACAAAAATCATTCGTCCTGCAGAAAATTACATTTTAAAATATGTGTACTATAATCTGTTTTTTTTTTTTTTTTCGTCTCTTATTCATTATACAACTCTCAACTTGGATTCGGAACACATTATTACGAATTCCTCGCACATTACATTTTTTCGTTGCTCACAAACATACATTTCGTTATTTTTAGGAACATAATGATACAAAACTTGAGCTAAAAGGTATCATCTTATCGACCATCAAATTGACATCAACATAACCTAATTCGTAGTTTTCTTTTCAACTTTAATTATCACAATATGTGCACGCAAAATCTCTTTTCCAAATTCACCGCATGAAATACTAATGCAGTCGATCTCACGTTACAATATAAATATGTCATGGTAACCACCATCGTTTCAAAAGACACGGATTTCGTCTCGTTGTAGCGCAACCCTTTAGTACAAAAGGTAAAAGTACCAATGACAAAACGCATTTTGATTCATGTCCCAATGGTGAAACAGTCAAGAAATGAAATAAACTTACGGGGTTTTCCTCGTATAAAAATTGATTGACGATATTAAAAGTATATATTTATTAAAACCAATAAAAATAATGGGTTAACTTTCATTTTTTACATTTATATTGATAATTTGTGTACGGCTGCTTGATCATTCTTAGAATTAGAAACATAACCTATAAGGTTTATGATTTCCAAATGATAAAACATACAGATTCCATTTGAAAAACACTTGTATTTCTCTGTAAGACCATCACGTTTTGTAATTATATTAACATGTGTTTTCAAAGGTTTTATGTGATGTGATTGACTAAAATTTAATTCCCAGCTGAAACTCAATCAGTACATCTATAAAACGGATTTTCGATTGGGTTAGAAAATAGATCAATCAGAAATGGGGCTAGGATCAACACTCTCCACACGTAGGTGATAAAGTATCCGTAAAAATCTCGCAAAAATGTTACGCATGCAATATTAAAAGTAAGAATACATTATTAAAATGTTTATAAAGCATATCATACCCTGAACGATCTTACACGTGAGGCTATTGGTGACTTAAGCATCAATAAATGTAAAAATATTTTTAATATGTAAAAGTGACATAACCTCGATTAAGTAAGAATGAATAAATTTTTGAAAATTAATTAAAAGGATAAGCCACGTAGATAAACATTAAATAATTTTTAACGGATGTTGATAGTAATTTACATAAGTTAACGAACAATTTTTTACTAAAAACCGTTTCTGTATTGGTACTTTTACATTACGCCAGTTATCGTTTTTTTTTTTTTTTTACTTTTGGTAAATTTCAATAAAACTTCGACGTACTGAAACTTCCTTATTATTTTCTCTTATTTTTAAAAGACATGCGGGCAAGTCGTATTTTTACCTTATCTCGAGCTCTTTTCACTTGTCATTCGCTCCATGCCGACGAATCCCAAAAAAATTCAATGGTTCATTTTGAAAGCCAGAGAGGTAGAATTTTTTTATTTCATCTGTTATTTTGCTTTTATTTATTTTTTTTTTTTTTGTTTTTTTAATTTTCAGCTACATAAAACGATGGTAATTGAAAATTAAAACTCGTCGGCAGTCGATACTCATTTTTTGACCGCTAAAAAATGAAATCTTCGAATCCATAGAGTTTGTCACTGCAGGTGATTTCAATACATACACACAGTTAAAAATCGCACGAGTACGCATTCACGCTAGCGTTATCGTGATATTGTGTATCATATATTATACATATATATTTTTTTCTTACATGCACACCTTTATTTTATCGAAAGGCTTTTCGACCTTCTCGTTACGAATTATCGTCTTCGTTCCGTGCGCACTTCGCCTCGACTTTCTTTTTTTTCGGATTCTTACAATAATTTTTCGCTTAACTCGCTTTCGTACGTTTTAATACTTATCTTCTTCATGCCACGAGAAGGCCCCCCCCCTTTTATCTTTCGATTAAGTGCATTAATAAGAAATGCTTCTTGGCTGTAAATAATCGCTGAAATGGGGACACTTGACTGGTAGAAAAGTTTTTTTCCCGATATTCTTAATTTTTTTCGTCTTGGTCTTTTTGGGGGTGACAAATCTGTTTTTTCATATAATAATTTTTATAAAAATGCAGGTGAAAAACTATACATATTCAGTTTTATGTACAAGTTCTAGAAATATATAAAAGTTGGTTTTTTGTCAAAAGTTACAAATTCATCCATTTTTATTAAGGTTCATTCAACAATAACGTAAATTTTCTTAAAGGAGATAATTTTGTTTGAAAAAAGTACAAAAGTATAGTATGAGCTGAAATAATAAAATCTAAAAAGGTACTTTTAACTTTAAAAATCGTGTGAGCATTTTTACTTTCAAAGCTTACTTTGCACGTTTCATTGTAAAAATTGAGATATTTCTTACCTAAATCTAAAAATTCTAGACTGCAGTTTAATTTCAAAAATTATGTGTGCATTTTTCATCCTAAAAAAATTAAATTTTTTAATCTTCATCACAAAAACCGAGTTGACACCTTATACTTTAGACAGCCAAACTATTAGAATCTTCAACACAAAGCCAAGTTTTTACGTTGTTCCTCCCAAACGACATTATACCTGTATTACACCACGATCCCGAAATTGGGTGCCAAACACCGAAGACCCTTGTTCCACCGAGTTTACCATCATTCGGAAAGCATAACATTAATCTTAAATATCGTACCATATTTTTTTAACGAAAAACATTACGGTTTCCCTAGTGATTGCAGTTGCTCTTATTGCAGTATCAACTTCAAGTAACCCACAACGGCAACTTCAATCATCTCGAAATCAGTTTATCAAAACGACGGATCGCTAAGCACCGCCCAGTTGGTAAATCGGTAAATGATTTTCTCTGTCCAGTGAAAAATCGACAAGTTACAAAAATCCCCAAGTTAGGGTTGCTGTACAAAATCGTGGACGAAACAGCGCCCCCTTACAGGACTCCCCCGAAGCTCAGCAAGAACTCATCACGAGAAGGAGATAAAGAAGCATCGCGCCTCTCCCAAGTAACACGGAGGGCCCCGAGTCTTTTATCCTCGTCTTGGAGCTCGGCGTGTTTTAAACAAGCCAGCAAGTTCAATGATTGATGATCATGATGATTGCCCCAAAAAAAAAAAAAAAAAAGTTAAACAAAAACAAACAAAAATCTCAGTCACGTGCTTCTATCGTCCGACCCATCGTCAGCGATTCGCGTAAACTCGGCTGCTGAGTACGACGACGTCCTGCCTGCAGCCCGGCTCGTCGGCCGAATTGGCGCCGAGGATGAGGGCGCAGAGGAGCCGTCATATGCTGAGCGAGGGCCTCTTCTTCCGATCCTTGCCGGTCCCGTTGTTATTGTTGTTAGTGGTGCCGTTGTTGTTGTTGTTGTTGCCATTGCCGTTGTTCTTGCCGAATATGGTGCCAAGAACGCGCGAGACCGAGTGGACGCCGAGTTTGCGGCGAATAGGCAGGGCGCGCAACAGTTGGACCGATCTGGCCTCCCGCAACAGAGCTTGGAAAGCCAGGGCTGCTCCGGCTGGGCTCTCGGCTGCGCTCACCTCGTAGAACTGACAGCCGTGCGCCAGGGACAGCTGCTGGCCCTCGTCCACGCACACCTCGCTGAAACAAAAAAGCAGAGAACAGAGGTTATGTAGGTTTGGTTACTGTTGATGGGTGTCGGTTGGCGAGGGTTTATGTGGGTAATTTTTTTTTTTTTTTTGGCAGCAAAAATCTCTCTTTCTTACGAGTTGATGGATAATCTTTGATAAATTATAAAATAAAATCGAATAATCCCGATGTTCCGGATCAATCGAGCATATATATATTTTGGAGTGAGATGTGTGAAAGTTTTGCTGTCATGTATGTGTAGTAAAATTAAAAAAAATATGTTCGAATGTAAAGGACGAGCGTTGTCATGTTAAAACTCGTGTTAAAATGATGTTGTTGATTTTTAAAAAGACGCTTAGGTTGCGACCAACTACAATGACTGAGAGTCACATTTTGTTTGTCAGCAATAAATATTCTTTAAATTCGATAATTTTCCAAAGATGTTTCTTTTTTTGCACGAAGCAGATTTTGTCAACTACACCTGATAAAGGACGAAAAAGCATACGTAGTCAACAAAAAAAGGTATGCTTGGAAAGGTGGCGGTAAGCAGCATTGAAAATTTATAAAAAATAAGGAAAAAGACGTAGAAAAATGAAACAAGGTGTTGAAAGCTAAAGGAATTGATGAGTGGTAAAAATGGGATAAAAAAAGCATGAGTTTTTAAGTACGGAAAATAAAAAATAAAGTAAATAAGACAGAAAAAGAGCCACAGAAAAAAGGAAGAGAATGATTCGAATACAAAATAGGGCTAAATAACCCAATTACTGAGCAGACACTAATTACTGCGCATTCGATGGTAAGCCAAAATAAGAAAAACAGATTCGAAAATTCGTGTGCTCTAGACGTTTTAATACGTTCGGACATTCATAACGTTCAATCCAGAATCGTACTTTACATCATGACATTTATAATTGTTAAACTAAACTACTTTCAACGAATCTAACCTAAAACTTCGTAGTCATTCGCAGTAATTTGATCTGGGCTTCAACATGAAAACCTTATAGGAGATACCCACGCTATAATTGGGTTCGCAGTAACTGGTGCTGATTTCATAACCGTGCGCAGTAATACAAGCAAGTGATATCAGCACTAAAACAATTATGTATAAATGTCGAAGTAGGGTTAACCGAGCCCTCTGATTGTTTGATAAGGATCCATGTTTACTATTTCACACATTTATTAAACGTCTATTTTACAATAATGATCTAATACAAACATTCGAATTGACACACATACTTGTGTGACTATAACACAAGCAACGTATATATGATTTAGAGCCTTATCGATCAAATAGAAGTGTATGTTGATCAGGGAACAGTGAATTGGTAAAACTAGGTTTGAAAATTTATCAAAAAAATCCCGACGGTTAAAATAAACTACGTTGCTTGAAAATAATATATTACTTATATTTTTGATTACACTTTTGTTAATTGAGGTATGACATCATATACTTTCTCATGAACAAATATAGCTTTTGACTTTGAGTAAAGTCTATAGACAATTCGATCACGTATAAACATTTCTGTGAATTATAATAATTTTTAAAGTACCAATTTAATACAGTTGAAGTTTCCTATATGATAGTTATATTTATTTATTTATTTATTTCAGAAGTCAACAGGGACTAAATATTGCCTTTTACAAAATATAATGTAATGAAAAATAAAGTAAATCTACTAGCGTTATTAGACAATTTTTAGGACATTAAAAGAATATTCTGAATATTCTTGGTTTAATGTAAAGGAAGATTCAAAAATAACACCTAGGTCGTCAAACATCAGTGACTCTATCAACAATATTATTATTACCTTCCATGGTGTAATTGTACATAATAGGCTGGCGAGACCTCGTAAATGTTATTGTACAACACTTCTACTTATTACAAGTAAGCTTATTTGTCTCACACCGGTTACAGAACCTGTCTACATCAGCTTGCATTATATGGTTTTTTATCGAGTCTCTCTTAGCGACAGAATTCGACTCGTCATGTGACATCTCGTTTGATTGATACAATTTTTCCTATCAAATACAGGTGGACAGACTTTCACTTTTTATAAAATGAAAAATCTCACAGAAGCCCTGACGTATAGGTTAGATAACGTTCCAGGTTTTAAGTAACAGTTTTACTATTTCCATATTACTTTTTATTTTTGTTAGTATTAGTATCGTTAGTCTGTCTAATGAGAATCAATAAATATCGTCAGAATCGAAACGTAGATCGATGGTAGTGGAAAGACTATATAGTCGCTCATAACATTCTATGTTTATAACATAATATTGTTTATACCTAAACTGTTCTCTTATCTTCGCACTACTTTTTTGTGCTCAACTTTTTTTGTACTTGTATTATTGCATGTTTGTTTCACTTTGGAATAACCGCTTTGTAGTTTATAAAAACAATTTCATTGATAGTTTGTTTGTATGAGCAAGTTACGTAAGTTAGATTCTGACTGTAGATCTGGTACGAGGAGCTGGTTCCTGGTATATTTCTCTTAGGCCAGATTTATTACAATGATCGGAATGAATCGGGTTTTCGTATGGAAAGAATACATATTTTTCAATTAATATTTAATCGATTACGATTAAAACAATAAAAAAATGCACGTAATATTAAAGTTAACGTTGCGCCGGTCAGTTGATAATGAAGCATTAATAGGTACTTGTTCATAAATCGATACTTTATCGACCATTTAAAACTAGATCTCCGAACAATTACAGCTTGAGTGACGTTAATGCAGTATCGGCGTGCGTTTATCTGCAGATAATCGCGATTCGCCGTTCGCTCATTATGACTTATCATAATCATTGTATGTACGTGTGCACGCACTATCTTTCGGTGATATGCAAACGAAATAAAAACAAAACTAATTACATATGTATGTGTATGCTGGCATTGGTAGTAAAAACAAAAAAAGATATAAGTACAGGATTGCGATATGCTACGAGGGTTTATGCACGCGCGTGTGTCACTAGCCGTACTATGAATTCGAATGCCATTTACATTGATAGTTGTCGGATTCGAGATTTAAAAAGTAAGCGAATAATGCGCTGCTTTGGGTATTAGTTATAAATTAAGATAATTATTATTGGCTCGTAAACCGTCAGTTTATCATGGAACGAGAAGATTATTGAAAAAACGCAAACGGAACGTTACTTTGCTAGAATCGAACATGCGAATGTCTAACCTTGAAAAAAGGAAGAAGAAAAAGTGTAAGCGATACAGCGTTGGGCAAATGAATCGTGCGATATGTCGGCGCGTACCGGAAATCACATCCACACACTAGAAACAACATGCAAGGTGTACGGGCATAAAGTCGCCGATGTACATCTACATACTCCGAGTGGAACGAAAGGATCGCGAAAAATTATATAGCACGTGTACGGGTTGGTCAAACACGCTCGTCTCGAATGTGTGTAACCTAACCTTTTTTTGGTAATAATAAGCTTGAATGCAATTATTAAACCGCAATTGGCTGTTGAAAAACGGTAAAACTGAACAATAATGATGATTCTCTGATTTTCATGAGTGTAGCACGGGTCTAAGGTTAGGTCCTGACGCCGTTCATTTCCGTTCCTAACTATTCGGTTCTTTCAAAGGATCGGAAGGCTTAAAATTATACTTTTTACCTTCTACTTATATTCAATTGAGTTATACTTCATCTCAGTCTGAAAGTGATTACCATTTGAGAACTCGAGAACTCGAAATTGAGGCCAAAGCTATCAACTTAATTTTGATTTGTACTAACTCATTCCGCTTGGAAATGTAAATTGTGGGAATCGCCAAAACTATAAAATTTCTGTTTCTATTTCTCTCTGACGACAAAAGTGTAACGGTTGTTTTTTCCTAACAAAAGGCATACAATATATGTATAGTATATCTCTAACGAGTCTTTACCGTTTTCCAAAAATCTTTCGATTCGTTCACGAAACGGATACAGGAAAATGTCACAGGATGACATCCCAATAATTATATTATTCCAAACATCGTTTTCTAAACGCCCTTAGGGCTAAGCTCGAGCACAAAGGCCTCATAATACAAGTACACGAGATTACAAGCCTCCGTATACGGTCCAACGGCGACATTAGTAAGCCGTTATCGACAACGGGGATCTTGAAAATTTTCAACGCACGCCACCGTTTCTTTTCCCTCGTACTCATCTCTTTTGCGCCGTATGGCGACGAGCAATAGCATCTCTCGCGCGCGCTCATACATTATATTCCATCTCCTTTTCTACATGGGTGGAAAAACAGGTTGCCAACTGCTGCGTGTACGTATACGGGGCACAGCGGCAGCACCAGACGGTTGAAAATAAGAACAAGTGAAAAAAAAGAGACAAGCAAAAAGAAAAAAAAAAAAAAAAAAAAAAAAAAAGAAGAGAACGGGAACCTCCAGAGGGAGACGTTAACATCTTGTTCGAGCGACGCCTGTGCTCTCTTTTCCGATAGGGGCTATGCTTTATTAATATGCATACGTACACGTGCGTGCGCACCTAACCTAAAACACATGTGCGCCCGTTGAGAAGAGACCTTTCCGAGTAATTATCGGTAATGCGACGGCTGCGTTGATAATGTCACGGATGAGTTGGCGATTGAGCTGTTTTCGAATACGCACGAAAGAGCACGCGGGGACTGCTTTTCTATTTTTCCTATAGGGCAGATTGACGTTATTGAAGTCTAGCGATCGAGTATCGATTTTTCCCTTTCGAGCGAGCAATAAAAAAAAAAAAGGGAGAGTCGGTATAGCTTTTTATTTTTAATTTTTCGCGACGAAAAGGGAGAAGATAAATATTAGCGAAAATTAGCTCTCGTTTACGTTGGGCTGGGCATTCAGCGCAGCTGCTGCTGTGCGTATATATACAGTGATATCTCGAGAGCCGCCGTGCAGGATATTCGAAATCACGCCCGACAAGCTGTTTATGACGTTATAATTAATTAGCCGCTAATTTAATCGAATCCGACTCGCGCGCTCGCTGTGCGTTACATATATACCTATGTTCTCTGCGTTTGTATAGATGCGTGCGAGTGTGTGTAATGCACGTCGGGCTGGAGATATAGTTATTTTTTTAACATAATTAATTAGAAAGTGGAATTTGATTACGGATTTTTCGACTCGCGGCTGCTTACGTAACTTTACGGGCGTTACAGTGGCGTTAAAATATTTGCATACAGGAGCAGGTCTGTGAAAAAATGTGCTTCTTGAAAAAAAAAAAAAAAACTTTTATGAATTACATTGGTGGGACAAAGGTTTTTTCCTTCGACTTATGCCTTTAGACTACTAAATTATTTGGGAACAGTTAAA
>NW_019379464.1:42223-152629 GCF_000648655.2 Copidosoma floridanum | reverse complement strand
ATAAAATAAAAGAACAGGTATATATATATATACGTGCTATATATGAGTAGTTCAAGCTCGTTTTGTTGGTGAAAATGAATGCATGCACTTAACATTAATCGGTGATCTGATTTCTCAGAAATCGAACTGGTGGACGCCAAAGAGAAGGGGGTCCCCTTGAAGTTCCAACTAATAATAATAAGGATCATTACAGCGAGGGTAATTCGAAGGAACATTAATAATATGATAATCGACTGATGTTATTAATGTCTCGTTGGACGAGTGGTTGGTTATCGTTATTGAGAAATATGTGCAACATCGACGCGTGGTTGTAACACTTGAATAATACATTGGATATGAGGATGACAAGTGGCGCCCTCGGATAGTGTCCGGAATCGTCATTTTGGGAGGTTTTCAAGTTTTCATTAGAAAATTAGTATTTTCACAAAATTCTCAATTTTATGATTTGCTGCCGAAAGTTTTAGATGCAATAGTTTTTGCAATGATACAACTAAAGAAATATAGGTAAAAACTATTCTTTAACTGATGACTTCTAAAATAAGATACATTCAAAGCATACGCTTTTAAAGGTTTAAACAAGGGTACGCAGTTATACTTCATTTTCTCTTTGGTTACACTTTTTTCTCTGAGGAAGATGTTTATGGGAATTTTCGTAAACTTTTGAATTTACAATTTTACTACCTCTACATTTGTACGTGATAACTTTCAATGTTTGAAATAAACTTTATGAATAATCACTGAAAAAAATCAGGTGACGACTCCTCATACTTTTACGAAAATCCCTCTAATGCTGTCCAAGTGTACATTGCTTCAGCGATTATGGACATCCCAAGGACAATAAATTATCGTATACGAGTTCCCGTCATATTTAACCTAAAACCAGAAAGCGTCGATACGTTATCTGCCGAGTCTCTTTTGGGAACAAGAAAACTAAACGATCTTCTGCGCGATTCGCGCTCTGGTGATGCACATCACGATTTTCAAGGACACTAGCAACCACGTGCCCGTAGAGAGAAAGTCTCGCGTCTTTTCGCGTACACGGAGAGAACAAATTCGTACACCTAATACTTAAGTCGATATTTCTCAAGCGACAAGTAGCATAGTAGCACGTAGCAGCAGTTATAATGTCCTTTTATTTAGTCCGCGGACAAACTGTTTTATCGCTGTACGCAGATAAGGGCTACGTACTCCAATTTCTTCTACTTGCAGTGATTAATTGTGGTTCTTTGAAGTACATTATATGTACGGCCCCCCTCAGCCCCCCTCCTGACTGTACGCGTATAATAAGCGTATATAGCTAAGTTCGAGATTACAAAGAGTCACGTATGCTGGTAAAAAGTTTCTCGTGGACGAGAAATCGATACGTCAATCTTTCGCGACCGAATTTTGATGTGGTAGGTACTTTAGCACGCAGTCTCCCCTTTTTTTCGCACTTGTTCGCATAAAACATACACAGAGCTGTGGATGCGTACACCGATACACGCGCACTTTTGTTTTCTCCTGCGGCTTTTGATTTATTTGCCGAGGTTCTCTTACCTCTTCTCTTTTCCTCCTTTTTTTTCTGCACTGTCTGTTTTTTCCTCGGCGTGCCTTCTTCGTTTAAACCTCGTTTTATTTATTTGGCCTTTTTTTTTTTTTTTTTTTTGATATATGGGTCAGACACCGCACGCGCGTGTTCCGCGTGTACCAGTGTCATAATGACACTCGCGCGTTCGTTTTTCTCCCGCCTTTTTTCCCCGACAGAGACTCAAGTAGGTGCTTACTTTCATTTTTGCTCCTAACCATGTATACGATAAATTCTCTCTGATACACGTTTCGGATGAAAATTTCCTTTCGGGAAACTCTCCTTGTCTCAAAATAAATTGATGAAAGTTAGTGCGTGGGAAGAAAAAAACGATTGAAGATCCATGTACGCGAACCTAACCTCAAACACAACATTGCGAAGCAGCTTTGAATTCCGGTGCAAATAAAATGATCACGAAAAAAATTCAGACCAATGATACGGTGAAGCAACTTTGTGGCAAGCACCTAATGAAATCGGCAGACCACCACCACAGACCGAAAAAAATGTCTGCAATCAGTCTAAAACGTCTCGGGTTTTGTGTTTACTTGTGGACTGTCTCATTTTACACTCAACTCCCCCCCCCCCTTCCTCTCTTTTGGAGAGGTTCGCCTATCAATTGCGATTGACGTTGCAATATCGTAAATCGAGACGCTGACATAAACTGGGTGTATATTATGGGCTTTAGAAAAGATTTGAGGCCCACCTTTTTGCATGACCATTGCATCTTGGGAACGCCGTATACCACACGAGGCTTTGGTTTCACACGTGGAAAATCATGTTTGTTCTCTTTTTGCTTTTTTGCATCCAACTTTGATTTGGTCATTAAATCTTGATTACGATACGTACGGATAAATAGTTTCGGAGGTTATGCAAGGAAAATGTCGAAAAAGATATATCGTGCGATTGCGTTAAATGTATAAGAGTATTTAGAAATGCTTTGTTCTACTATTTTCTAAGGGTTTCAAAAAAAAAATTTTGGTGCTTCCTTTACTGAAAAAAAGTGAATCTACCACTAGGAAGTAACAGAACAATTTGGGATTTTACGGTTCTTATTTTAGTTTGATAAAAAATCCATCCGCCTATTTACTTACGAGTATCAATTTTTAATAATGTTATAGTTTACTATATCTTAATTCTCGTTATGAAGCATAAAAAAGTTTTTCTTACAAAAACACGAATGTAACTAATTTTGTAAAATTTAAAAATGGTACTGTTACTCCTTCTAAGAAATACCTAAAATGTAACTACTCTTTGCGAGAAAAACGACTGTGCTAAACATTTCTGAAAGCATAACCTCAATCGTGTAATTCATTTAAATTCGAGAACTGTGCTTTGCGGTTTTTGACAAAATTACTCCCTCGGATCGAAAATCAAAGTTCTCATAGAACAGTGCCAGTAAGTAACGCTAACATCTTTTACACGATTTATAAAACGCGTCGTGTAAACAACGGTTACTATACAATAATAGTATGTCGCTACGATACAGTAGCGATTTCTCTTAGAATTTCCACGCAATCAAAGCCAATAATAGCCGCAACGCTTTGACTTCTCCTTATACCAGTTATCGCACAAAACCCGTTATGTACACTCAAACAAGCAGAGCTTGCGGGTAGCTCGCGCGTCTTCGCTTTTGTGTACGCCTCGCGTGCGTAAGTACCAACCTACACACGTACTTGTTCATTATATTACGGGGATGTGAGAATTATGACTCCCGAAGAGTCCGGCGGAGACAGTGAGTTTATACGCGCACGCGTGTGTATTTATATACGAGCGGTATACGGTTAAAACGGTAAGTTACCACTGCCGTCAGTTTTACGAGGTGTCTTTTTTTTTACAGTGATTTGAGACTTTTGCACTCTGAAGCAATTCATGGTGTTTTTTTTATTGGATGTTGAGTAAAACAGAGTTCGTTTTATTTTTTTTTTTCGTCGTAAAAGGAAGTTGGGGTGTTGTTGAGAATTTTTTTTTTTTCATACACATGTAGTAGCAGTAACCCTCTAGCTGGATAGAACCTATCAATTTCATGACGTTTACGTATCAGTTATACACTATTACCACAGTTTGAAAATAAAACTTCGATACTTCAGTCACTTTCAAAAATCAAGCGTTCGAAGACCCATAAGTAGGAATCATATGAAAAATTACCCCCAGAGTGTGGGAGTGCAGTCATCTTGACATCAAAGCTGTCAAGTATTACTCCACACATCGATCAACACAGGCATACATTATATATGGTTGTATATTTTACTCAACGTATACAGTTCAAGTTTACAGATAAGGAGAGTACTTTATAGTTTGGTACCTCTACTTAACTAACAGAGCGTGTTTTCAATTGAATTAGACAAACGAATGTGGTGATGACCTAAAGCCCCTAAAATTGTTGCAAATTTCTTCAGAACTGGCTTAAATCAGTAAATAGTGTTTACTACAATCCAATACACGCTCTGTTAGTTAAGTATAAGGGTACAAGTTTTTTTTTTGCATGACGCAACGTCATAAAAGAATTAGTATACTAAATTTTTAGAGGGATCGACAAGTTGTTTTTGCAATAAAATAAAAGAACAGGCTCAATTGAATGTATATAAGTATACTCGTCCATGCAAAACCCGCATGTTCGCTCCCCCTAATCGCTTTCTAGTTTCCCCACGATAATTGTGATGAACGTCCTTAATTCGTATTCTCCGATTAAATTATGTGAGAATTGACTTTATTTTAAAAACTAATGGATTTCCATGGGCGCAACAATTATAACTGACACTCTCAAACTTGTTTCGAACCAACGTAAATCACAGCCCACATCTTTGTTGTTTATATACTTCTATTAAAATTCTCACAATCAACAAAAGAAAAAAATTATTCCGAACAGAAACTTGAAAGAAACAAAAATCAAACAAACAAAATACCAGCAAAGCCTACACCAACAAACAAAAATTTCACTGAAATTCAATTTCAGCGCCAAGTCGGTCATCGATCACCCGTCGCGTAAGGGATACGTTCTAACAATTACTTGCGGCTCTATACGCAATGCATTATAAATCAAAGCAGCCGTGTCGCTAGCGAAGCGCATCCTCAACACCGTATCGTATGTAGTCACCGTGATATGCGAAACGAAGCCGTTTATTTCATTCGACGCCTCGAGCTGTCGCTACCGGCGATGAAAAAACGCGAAACAAAAAAAAAAATCTGCAAACCCCTCATTGTTCGAGTGTAGAGAATATTATATTGGGACACCCACGCGACAACCCGGCACTCGGCTTTGACAAAAGGATGAAGAAAAAAGAAGTGTGACAGAAGCGCGCCACCGTAAGAGCATCTCTCATCTTTTCAAATCGCATTGTGCTCGTATAAAAGCTCGGGGCGGATTATAATGTAGGAGAGAGAGAGAAGAGCCGGCCGAGTTTATATGCGCGTGCGCGAGCCCGTAAATGAGAAAAACCGGTTCTTCCCCGTGCTCACGTGTATACATGTATACACACGTGTACTTGTTTATTTTTTCATTTCTTCTTACGCGCGCTCGTCTTCTTCTGCCCTCCGTACGGATGTCTCTTTGTCTTATAATACGCATCAGCTAGTCTTCTTATCCGAGAGCGCAAATACTTATCCGACGGTACACGTTCGAGGAATCGTCAGCCTAGCTCATCCCGCGATGTCAAGACGTCAGGGTCGAGGTCAGGGTTATTATGCATTGCTGGGCTTGATGACGTGACGTTTCGAGAATGCGTGCGTGCTTATCTCCCTTGGTTGCATGAAAAGGGTCAGAGAGCGGGTGTGCGTAATTGAATTTTCGGAAAAATACTAAAGTTCCACTATATGCGCTTATGATGGGTATAATATGATGTGACTGATAGCAGCAGGTATGAAGGTTAATTTAAATCAGCAACCGTGTAACTTGGAAAAGATCGTGTTTTTTTTTTCTCGTCAGAGTAATCGTGTTCTCAACAATGAACATCCACTCACAAGGATGGATGGTATCGCGCTTGTTTTCAGTTGGATTTTGATTTTCAAATGCATAATCGTCCGTTTATCTCAAACCGATTTTTACCGGAAACTCGCCAACAAAAAACAAAATTAAAATCTTGTACAAACCACAACAACAGCGATAACATACACACGTGGAACAATGTAGGTACAGTACTCACCGAGCGTGATCGAGATCGCGCTTGTTGCCGAGCAGCAGTGCGGTGAAATAGGACGGCAGCCTGAGATCGGTGAGCTGCTTGAGCAGACCCCGAGCCTCCTGGAAGCTGCGCTTGCACGTCACACTATAGACTATGACGAAGGCCTCGCCCCATCTTATGTGCGAGTACAAACAGCCGTTTTCCTGCGAGGACGAAATTATGTAGATGTTACTTGGTGCAGTTCTTACGAAAAATTTTTAATTAGACTTTCTTTTTTTTTTGTTCTTCGTTCTTATCGAAGATGTATTTTCGCTATCTGTGCCTTGAATTTAATAATTTTTTTGGGTTATTAGCTCTGAAATATTGTTAATGATCGTTTGAAAACAAAAAAGAAAATACTCATTATGAAAAATATTCACGTGAGCGACATTTTCCAATTTGATGACATTACTAACAGGTGGTTACAGTCATTGCATATTTATTTAGCCTTTTAGCCTGTATAATAATTGTACTGATACACTTTTTACAAACTCAAGTTGGTTAAATACAATTACTCGTGAATCAATTAATCATACGATATTAAGGTCAACTGAAAGTAACACCTTAGTCAGCTGTATAGTTTTGAGGTTATAAATTATAAATAGTTCTATCTGATTTTAAAATTAAATGGATTGGTAATGATTCTGCAATCAAAGTTTTGGTTCAATGACGTTCGAAGTTGCATTTAAAAGTACACTCTTCCTTTTAAAAAAAAAATCCTCATATAACCGTTAATTACAGTAATCGAACATACGAGATTATAATGAGCAGTCTCAAACTGAGCTCACTCACGCACAAAATCGCTGCTCTTAAAGGAAAAAAAAAGAAGCAACATCGAGATTAAAATATGCACTCTTTCTCATAACAGTTATTAAGATCAACAATATCAATTGCATAATTATACGGGTACGCAACGTGCATGCGGGTCCTGTAATAATACATGAATAACCGAAGAAGGAAGGGGGTTAGTGTGCAATATTTGAATTTCAATGAACAGTAAAAAAGCGTGTCAGAAGGAAGGGATTGGGAGGGGGGGGGGCGAGAAGCCGGCCGGCGCCGGGTGAAATATGTAATACACGCGCTTGTACAATGAGCCGAAGCGACATGAGAGCCTATACACGTGCGAATACGTGTGTATACAAGCAGTCGTTGTGTGTACACAACAAGAGTATGCGAAAAGTTCATAAATATTTATTGACCGATTGTACGTCTAGGCTGCGTCATTGTACACGGTTGCACGCTGTTTTTCCACTCGTCAAACTATTCGATCATGGATTGCAAATTCTTAGTAAGATATTCATCAATCAAGTGATAGAAAATACGTTGTGTCAGAACGTAGATTTGACGAGTCAGTTTTGAGATTCTTGTTGATAAGATTGAAATCCACCCATCCCACCTGTGTACTTATGGAAAAATGTATCAAGTTTGCATCGCTTTACTAAAGGGACCGATGTAGATACATCGCTTTTATCTCGATCTTTGCGTTTACGTGGAGGTTAGGTGACGTCATTCCGATGCCTAGCACGCTGGTCCAATCTTGTTTTACTGAATCAATTTTAGAATATTTTAGTTGATCTTAGGTATGTTAAACCACTCCACGTATCGTTTATATTATTTTTTTGGTTCATCCATTCCACTGTCCCGATCGATGGGTTGCATAGTTTTTTCGCTTTTAGATAAAAATCATCAAAAAATAAATACATAATATTAGCGTGAGAATTGTATCTCTAGGAAATGCATGATTTCATCATACTGGTACCAATCTTACAAACGATTTTATCAACAGATGTGCAGTGTGATCAACATTTAAACAGTAGAAACAAGGCGAACAAACTCGAAGAATGGAACAAATAGTATGAACCGAATAATGCTAGTGGAATGTACCCTCTTTGATATCAAATCCACATTAAACTCGCGACTATGGCATAATTTAACGTAATAAGGTTAAAAAATAAAACGAAGCGAGTTCACGACACGGGAAAAAAAGAGAGGGCCAAGGGGGCGGAGCACGACAATGTAGAGAACCGTTACAGTCTTACCCAGTGCCCAAAAATTAATCTCTCTTTGGGCCCGAACAAATCAGTGGAACCCGGATAATGCAGTACAGGAAGAAGAGGAAAAAAAAAACAAAGTGACCCAGGGTGGGGGAAGGGTAAAAAAGCTAATTATTTTTTTTCCCGCTCTCCGCGAAACCCACGCGAGAAAGCATTACAACGGCGAGCGTTGTTGTACCCATACGTATAAGTGCTCCGTAATTGCGAATTAATGTTTACGACTGTCCGAATTTCGCAAAGTTTGTAAAGTACCAGCTCAACGGATGCAGAAGGGGGGGGAGTGAGAAGTTGTAAATACTTTAACGAAGCGCGCATTCACGGGGCGACATGATGAGCTCATTCACGGTTTCTTTCCTGACGGTTGAGGTTATGTTGCCTTGGAAATATATATCGTTACGACGCGAAATAGTAGTCGTTCCGATGTAATTAAGGCCGCGTCGGAGGGCCCATTTTTTTTATCCTCCCCTCCCTTTCTTCCTCTTCTTCTGCCTTTAATCTCTCGGGCAGATGAAAAAAAAAAAAAAACGCTCGCGTCGCTTGGCGTGTAAATTCACGCGCTTCCGAGTTATTAAAAAACGCGTGAAATATACATGTGCGCGCATGGTATCACACGTTATTAATCTTCCCGCGTATATGTGTATATGTGCGACTAAAATTAATCCAGCCCCCTACTGGCTACCACGGTAAGCCACAATTCAAGCAGTGCGTGAAATTACACGCGTGAAAAAGTTAAACAAACAAAAACAATGATAATGATAATAGCATACTCGGTGCGAGAAAATCCAGAGGTGCGATCTTATTTTCCGGCACTGCAGTGCGATTGTCGGCTCCTAGCCGAGGAATAGGGACAAATTTATGCGGTGCTTCATTAAGGGTCGGGAAAAAAGGGGGGCAAGGAGCGTTAGCAGTTGCGTTATCTTATCTGTCGAGTCGCGCGTGTAATGCGAGTGGGCGAAGATTCTTCTTCTGTGCGCCGCGGCTGGGCTATTAATATATTATACGCGGGGAACTTTGTGCCACGAGGATTTTTTGGATGCGTCGTCGGGAAAGATATAGGGGTGCACGGAGGATGATTTGTGAAGGAAAAAGACGATGCGAGTAATTGATGCTGCGGAGCGTGTGAGTGTATACGCTTTAATGGTATTTATTCGTCTGTTTTTAAAAAAATTTTTTGTTCGTGTAAAATGATTCGTATCTTTGTTGGTCGATCAAGATGGGCTTACAATTTTTTTAGGATCTAAAGAGTTTCATGCTATTGTGCACTTGTGAGCATGATGCGATTGAAGGTTTTGACAAAGTAACTACGTTTTTTCACAAAAATGTTTAAAGACTGTATTTTAGTGTGATTTACGCACGTTATTTTATAGTTGTTATTTGATTAGAAATAAATGATGTTTCTTTATTAATAATAAGTGTAACAATTTTCGAAAAATTTATTGTCCCTTAAGTAACAGTTTTTTATTCGTTGTGTCATTGGTTAAGATAAATTACGTGGTTATTTTAGGGTGTTCGTAAAAAACAATTGTATTATATTACAGTATTATTTGATATATTTAATGAAATAAATCAACAGTATAAGAACCTTAAATAGTACAATTCTGTTCGTTGCTTCTTAAAAAAAATGTAATGAAACAAGGAGATGAATAATTGTATTTGATGAAAGTTAATATTAAATTAAATTACACTGTATTTATGACTATATTTTGTAACTTTAAAATGCCACTTGTGTCAAAAAAAAAAAACTTTAACTATTATTTATTCATGGAACAACTGTATAGGTAAAATATAAATTCACACAGACTAAAAATCAGAAAAAAAATGTTAGAAAAATTTTGTTTTCTTTGAATAGTGTAGTATTGTTATTAAATAATGAAATATTTCTAATCCCTTTGTCCTCTTAATGAATTGTATGCAACAAAGTGAAAATAATAGTTTTACTCGTTTTTGAAAATAGACATGTTTTTTTGTGATGGTAAAATTTTTTACATAGATGCATTGTCATTTTCAGAACCTCACAATATCAAAATTATGTTGATTCAACTTTATTTCATAAAAAAAAAAAAAAAATACAAATACAACTATTACTTTAACAACCTAACCATTGGAAAGCATAGGCTCATCATATATAACCTGGCATTTGTATACTGTTAACTAATGCAAGTTAGAAATTTGATATTCAAATAAGTAAAAATCTACTCTTTAAAATAGGTCATTTTATAGAGCATAAAAACAACAGGATAACATTTTTTTGAATATCCAAAGAAAATTAAACTGGTCAGATTCACTAAAAAATATGTTTTAAAATAGTTCAGTAGACATTCTAACGCGATAGAATATTTTAGTAAATAATAAAGAAAAGCGTAATTGCAAGCGATCAGACGATTGGACGTAATTGATCAAGATGTTGCATAAAAACGATTCGTGCGAGGCTCGAAGTTGCGTACAATTTTTTAGATTCTATTTTTACTTTAGAGAAAAAAAAATTACAGGTTTTTCGACTTCTAATAAACTACTAGATTACAATTTAATAGAGCAACAAAACGGATTAATTTATAGCAGTTTCAAGTGTTTGGAAACTTCGACACCGAAGCAACATAATCAATTTTTTTTCTTCGGCAGACCGAAATTAATTGAGCTGCAACTCAAACGCGCATATGACTCAAAAGAAAGAAAGAAAAAAAAATTCGTTCATAATGTATACACTCGAGACGTCGCGCGGCCCAAATCGAAGTTGAACAGCAACAAATTGCCCTAATTAAGTTAAATCACCCAAATCAGTCATGCCGGATCGAATGGATTTTAATGTTACATAAAAGCACCGGTCGAACACCGCACGCATGTAACGCGTACAAATCGCGTGCGCCACGACCTCCCGACTCGATCGGGAACGCGCTTAATGTTATTTACGCCTCTCCGCGTGGGCAATAATATTCCCCCTCTTTTTTCATTCAATCGAAAAAGTCACTTATAATTGCTCTTCCGATCTTACCGATCTCCTTACCGATTTAAATCTCTTGCTACCGTCGGTCCCGTGTGTTCTTGAATGAATCATTAAAATGTTGTAACACTCAGGTGTGTATATGTAAGCAATGTAATTTGTCAAAACAATTTGTCGACCTAACCTTAATGAAGTTCTATAACCTATAACCCATACATTATGTCTCTCTACAGAGTTTTTTGTCCGTAAAATTATAATATACATTGTAAATTATTTATTTGAAGTATTGCACTACTTGAAATTGGCTCTTTAATTTCCATCGAAATTCTACAACAGCATCCCTGCACGGAATAACGTGCATAACTTTCATTCCGTGCAAGTGGAGCAGTCGACAAGCTATCTCCTCTTTCAAGAGGAGTTGAAATGATTTTAGATTTGAAAAAAAAAGTTTTAACGTGCATAACTTTCATTCCGTGCAAGTGGAGCAGTCGACAAGCTATCTCCTCTTTCAAGAGGAGTTGAAATGATTATTTATTTGAAAAAAAAAGTTTTAATTGCATTTCTTTATTCAATCAATTTTTTGCAGTACAGTCATAATTTCTTTCATCTGAATAGCTCACATTATTAATGGACATAATGGCACGGTAAGTATAGTTAGTTTCTTGAAACATGACGAATACTTTTTCTAAAACACTCAAATATTCAGATCATTTAAGTTGAGATGAACTATAAAATCATCGAAGTTCAATTATTTTTTGTTATAACGCAAATTTGCAACTCACCAGAATCTACAATAGTTTTGTTTCTATTATCACACCAATATAATTTACAATATTCGTGAATGACAGCAAGACATACGAAAAAAATATTTTGGCCTTTATAAAACTCCATTTTTGGTTTTATAACTCCACTAGCGGCCCCCCGTCTTGGCTTCGCCCGAGACTTACTTAATTGGAAGACCGTAGTGTGTTGACATATAATGTGAAACGTTTTCAGTTAGAAATTTTACATCTATTCCTGACACTTCTCAGAACAAAAATCTTGATAAAAAAATATTTGTTCGGAATCCGTANAACTCTTTCAAAATAATGTTACTAGTTAACTTATAAAAAAATTAATATAATTTAGTATCGATTTCAAATAGGTTTGAAATATAGAATTACCATAAATATCAGAGTAAATATGCATACGTTTTATAATAGAAAATGGTGTTAATGCGAAGGAAAAAGACGAACGGTTTCAATGCTAATATCATTTTTTGTCAAAGTTGTCCCATCAGAAAAAGGAATAACATTGATTTTTTTTTTAAACCCAGCCAAATATGTATAGGTACAATTACCGATTCGACTAGTACACGATATATTTTTTATAAAGTTAAAAACATTTATCTATATTGATTTTGATTCCGTAACGATTTTGTTGATTACGTGAGACGTCGATCAATTGATTATTCCAATAATTTCACTTAACTTCGGATTGATCTCTCAAAAGGAGTCCAAACGGATTTAATGGACCAAACAGCCAATCGGACGCGGTAAGCAAGTGCGCGCGTCGAGAATCAAGCGACGTTTACTTCGGCGTTGCACAATCGCAGCCTCTGACACAATATAGGCCTCCGGTGTACTTACGAGGTTTTAGTCGAGAGCCGTTTCGTATACACATACACCACCAGGGCGTGTATACTGTTGTCGATCTATCGCCGATTTTCTCGAGCACCTACAGCAGGTTTCTCGAGAAAAATTATACAATATGCAGTGCAAGTGTGTGTACATGTACGGAAACACAAATGCGCACTCACTGTACCTCTGGAGCTCATTTGCATGGTGCATGATACATATGTATCCATACACCAGCAGTCCATATATACGTATATTCGTATGCATATGAGTTGGAGACTTTTGGTGGTGTATTTATAAACGCGGGCGCTCGCCGTGAAATCTCGCTCGGTTATTTGCTTGACTCGCGTCTGGCCCATTTTCCCCGGCGCTGAATAAATTTTAACGCCGGTGAATACGCGACGCGTCGTGCATATATGTGGGCAAGTCCACGGAAAAATCGGTTTGGAGATGAGGCCCTACGAAAAAGGGGTGCCGTGCGAGACTTATATATATACTCTTGTTTGGACAGTCAAGGTTATGTAGTAAAAACGCTTGTGTAGACATTTTTTGGGGATTTTAAAAGAGAGAACGAAGTCTTTCTGTTTTTAATACAGTAAAGATTAAAATTAAAAATAATGCTGGTAGTTGGTTTTCGACGTCAATACCTATGATAATTATTAAACTCAGTTGCCAAAGTAACACCTCAACAATGACCTCATAATATAGGTTAGGAATATAATTATGACGCATGCGGCAGCGTATATGAAACAAAGAATTATGGCTTTTTGTGACATGAACTGGAGAACGAAAAGTGTATACATACCTCAATAATACTAATACTTAAATTAATTGGAGTATTGCAACTTCAAATTTTGGAAAATGCGCAAAAATATGTCTGAAACTATGTATATTATATGTATATTGAAAGTTCAAAACTGAACGAAAGTCTGACTTGATCGGTATATTGAAATCGAGATGAAGCTTATAAAAAAGGTTCTTCAGTTTGTATTGTAAAGAACGACAAAAAAACTGAACGTAATACTATGTTCAATAACACCTGCAGTACGAGGTGCAAGAAAACAGCTCTAATGAAATTGAAAACAAAAAAGTCCAAATCAACTGTAACACTAGGATGTTGTGCACGAAAGAAATCTTAGCTAAAATCTACTTAGTCAGTTCCATCTGGAGAAACGTTTTTCGTAGATTTGCTCGTACTCCTACCTACATGTATACTGGTACAACCGCCTTGCGAAGGTCGGCCACGGTGTTTTTTCTTCTGTTTTTCAACACATACACGCATACCCACGCGCAAGAGGTTTAATTCACCATACCGATTTTTTGTGGGAAGTTTTTTAAAACCTGGCGCCTGCATAGCTATATTCTTCCGTATCTCTTGGCGAGTGGACTTTATGTAAACGCAGCATATAAATATATAGACTGAAAAGGCAGTGCAGATTGGAATTTGTTAGATGCTGCTACGGATAAACATTTTTTTTTCCCTTATTTATTCATGTAAATCTTTAACGCTCCTCCGAGCTATTTTATGGTTTTTAAAAATTACAATAGGAGGTGCGAGTGAGATGTACGTGGTTCATTTTTTTCAAATTACAGCCGTAAAATGCCAAACCGAAGTGATAGCGCTGCGAAATACGACTTTGAATGAGACATTTTTATCATCACTAAAACCTCATCACTACAACAGAATTATCTGCAATAGCCTCTTTTATAATTTCTTCTTTACCTTAAATGTTGCAATTTCGTTGTTTTTCTAACTTTGTTTTGAGTTTTTCACTCTTCATCATAATTATTTATCCCTGCTTTTTGCTCCGCATCATTGCCAAGCCGTTTGATGTAAAACAAATATTAAAGATAAATGTACCAAAGCTTGGCCACCAAAAAATTAGTCCCAAAGCTGGGCTACAATTACAATTTAACCATTCGCGCGAATTTCTGCAGCTGTAAAAAAAAATTTTTTTAATATTCACGCTTAGAAATCACAATATACACTTTATTGTTAATTTTGATGATACTTTAATCCAAGAATTTTTAAAAAGTGTTTCTAGAAAGTGACTGATCGGCTGGCGAGGCTTTGGGACATCTGTCAACGAAACGTTTCCTGCGTTTACAAAAAATTATTTCTTCTGGTTACAGTTTAGAATAGCGGCATAACTATCAAATAATACCCATGAAGACTTGTACTTTTTCTAATATTTATGGTGTACTTAAGAAATTGACCGACTCAGGTGGCCAAGCATTGGTACATTTACGTTATAGACGTGTTGATTATTACGATGACCATACTTTTTGCAGACAAACATGCTGAATGGTTAAAAAATTGTATGATAAATGACCTTGTGACTTTGGCGCAAGGACCTGTGGCAAAGACTTGAAAGTCCACTCCATGGACTCGCAAGGGACTTTAAATGTTCTAAGATAAATTTTGCCAGAATGATTTCAGATATTAATCGGGACTTTGTAGCGGGCGCAGCTTCTCGGTTCATTCCAAATTTCCTCTTTCAATTATTTGAAAATGTTCCCATTTTCCACCTGTAGGGCATTCATGTAATATAAGAAAAGCCCCAGCGAAAAAGACAAGTGCAGCTCTGCCGCGCTAACCTGACTCTCTCTCAACGTCCAACACACACGCACACGCGAGCAGAAATAGAAACACCAGGCACGGTAAGTACAGATCGGGAATCGCGCTCGAAAATCCCTCGCCAACTTATTTCCACACATGCACGTATGTATCACTATACACGCGCTCTCAAGTTATGCAAACCAATAGAGTACACGGAGTGGGGCCCCTTAACCTCGAAAAAAAAGGAGGAGAACATCGAACGACAGCGAACAAACAACTTTGCCGCATTCGGAATCGTTCGAATAAAACAGAGAGAAAGAGGGAAAAAGGAGGTGGTGCAAGATACATATTCCCGAAGGAAAACTGCAGCTCGCGAGGGTGGACGTTGAGGTTATGTGTGCGAGATAGTACACGCGTGCGGTTGTGTGTACCGTACTATTAGACGAGCGCCTTGTTATTTCTCTCCTGCATCTATTTCAAGGAAAAGGGAAGAAGGGGCTTCCCCCCCCAAGTTCATTGCCATGCACAACAGTTGTGTATATGTATGTAGGCTCTTTGCTGTCTCTTAAAACCCTTTGACAGACGCTTTTATATACTGTTTTCTCCGTGTACGTATAGGTTCTACGAGACCGGCAATTGGATTTGACGTTACCATATATACACATACGGTGCAGTGTACGAGCGGTCCAATTGGCGTTACATGGATGTATATATATCTATACGCGTGTAACCTATTGCCTGCACTGTTTGTATTTATATATTATCTATGCGTGTCTTGGCAAAGTGGGTGTGGGTGGATATTTTTATAACGCCACCCGTGATGTGTATATATGTATGCACTGATCAGGTGTGTCGTCGTAAACACTTTTATCGCGCGAGTTGGGACCATTTGTGGCCTTTATGGGCCATGCAGATAGAGGAACGGTTTTATTGACGAGTTCCTTGCAGGGACAAGGACAAGCTCGTTTCTCTCTCTCTCTCTTTCTCTTGTTTTTAATTGCCATGTACCTATCCTGTATCAGCTGAAATGCATGTGTTGATAAAAAAAATGTTGCATCAAATGGTATGATCGCAATTTTTGGATTGGACGCGTGATAGCGGGAGAAACCTTTTTGAGATTCGTATAAAATAGACGTGAAGAGTCGACCAATTGTTATGTAGATCGAGCGTATGGGTATAGACAATAAAAATTAAACTTTTTCTAGTAACAAGAAGATACGATTTAAAGGACATGTAGATTTGTATCTACATTGGTCTACAAGCACCAAACAGTTTGAAATTGTTTGTCAGTACTCATAATAATCTTCTGTGCAATTCAATAAACGCCATAACCTCTAAAATCATTTCAAAATTTATTTTTTACTTTCACAAATGATACTTTGTGATTACAGTATTTTTTTATAATATGTATGTAAGCGTGCAATAAAAATATGACACAGAGCATGAATTTCAAATATGGATTTTTTGTAGTTCCTTAACAAGTAACGATACTCAAAAAATTACTTTCCAAACTTCTCGTTAATCTTTCACTTTGGATGTCATTAGTATTGTCAACAAAGATTCGACCTTTTAGAATGCAGTATGATAAATTTAAACAAAAATCCTTCTTCCTTTAAAATCTCGCAGGTCTCCATACTTTTATATTAAGGAAATTATTTTATTGATTGTTTTCAATCAGATTTCATAACCTCATAGAACTCAGGAATCAAGCGAAATCTGTATTGACGAGAAAAGTGATAGGTATATAAATATGTGGTTGTTTCATTTAGTTGTAAAATAGACAGTTCAGATCAAATATGATACACACGTGAAAAAAGCGAGAATTTTCACGTATATATTTCTACGTTAGTTTTCAAATTGAGACGTAAGTACACGTATAGGTAACATAACCTCTTCTGCGCATATATATACATACAATCATAAGCTGCTTTCTTCGATCCCCCGTGAAGTAGGTACGTCGGCAGGTGAGTTACCGAGTTTCGCGATGGTAAATAATATTCCCTTGCAATAAACGAGAAACTCCGGACGAGAGTAAGAGTCCGTGTATATATTTATAAGCGAGTAGGGAACGCGATCTCGCGAGTTTCGTTCGTGTGCGCCCAACAATACATAATACGCCGGAGAATCGATAGTTTATTGCTCCGTCGAGCTGGTTCTTAAATTTCAGGTCACGCACGGGCGATTTTTTTTCCTACATTCATACACGGAATACGACCTTTCGCCGATTCACTCGAAACGCCACGTGCCTATATAATATGATCGCATCACCCGATACACGCGATCGAAAACGGCGCGACATTGACATCCAGCGTAATAATACCAACGTAGCCCGTGCGTTGCCCTTTTGAACACGTACCCCCTCTATGTATTATATACACGCGGTGGGAGTGAAAAAGAAAAACATACATCCGATCCCCGGATTACGTATCTCCTGACACTTTCGCTCTTTTCGATGCAGTAGCGGACCCCTGCGTGTATACAGCGGCGAGAGGAGAGCGAAGGAGATTACGAAAGGCGCGAAATTCTCTTTTTCAGCGGCGCGCGGATATCGATTTCGCGGAACGAGACAATATTCCACACGTACCCGTGTGTGTGTGTGCGTATACGGATATCCCGTGTTATAATACGTGCGAAGGACACGACGCAGCGCTCGCCGTGGAGAGGAAGTAAACAATCCGTGTAGCATTTTTTTTTTTTTTTTCCAGTTGCTTTTTCGTCGGGTGGAGTCGGGCGATACTTAATGAGTGAGCGGATTTTCGCGCTTTCTCGGGGGCCGGCGCACAAGTTTGTGTGCATGTATGTATACACTTACAAGAAAGCTCGGATATTTTGCGTATGTGCATTTTATATGTATTAAGCGCGAGGGCACTATTTTATTGAGACGTTATTTAATACCTGAGCGAGTTTTGCTGTTGTAATCCGTATACTGTGACGGTTGGTAATTATTTTTTTTTCTTTTTTGGTACACGCAATGTTCGTGTACAGGTACTTTTTTTTTCGGTTAATCGCGCGTGGTATATTTCAATAACGGATAATCCATCATTATTTAACTTGTTTAGTACGGAATTAACTGAGAGCAAAAAAATTGTAAAAAAATGACTGTGGCAGTGCTGCAAACTGGCAGCAATTTATTCTCGAGGGACTTTTTACTCTTCGCATATACTGTAATTTTCATAACAAGTACAGTGATTTTTACTGTTTGCACTGCAGTAGAAAACTACAAATGGCTGTACAGTGTAGTAAATATTAGGTTGAAAAAAGTAAAATGTTCCTAAAAGACAAAATGCCACCTGTTACCAGCAATAACGCAGTTAAAAAGTAGAAGTACCAGTACATGTCCACACATTTAAATTATGTCCCAGTAATAAAACAGCCAATAACTGGTATACATTCTTGAAGAATTCATCCTAAAAAATTAATTCAATACAATCAAAACAGTTTTTGTCTCGATCGACAACAATAACTCTCTATATTTCGTTTAATTATACTAAAAAAATGATTGCTCCAACACCCGTACAGTTGCAACCACACGTTTAAATGTTAAAACACACAAATGCTATTTAAATGGGGGTAACGTGAAATTTCACTTTCCACACAATAAATTCTTTAAAAAATAAGTACTACGTGCTCTTCTCTACATACAAAAATTTATACTCAATAAATCAGGATAGAGAGAAGAAAAAAAATTTGTTCATCAACGTCCACTACTTCAACGTGAAAAACGCTTGGCTACTTCATTTTCGCGACCAAGTCGAAAACTATACTATATATATTATAAACATCGAAGGAGAGTCAAACGCGCGTGCATAGGCGCACATATAACTAGATCGACTTTCTTTTTGATCGGTGAAACTTTTCGTTCGCTCCGGACTCGTTATTATCATTTAAATGCAGAGAAACACAAAGTCACGTTGCTAACCAATCATTACAATATCAAACATATACGTATACACGAGAGACGCGCCCATACCTGATGCATCGTAACTTTCTTCGGGCCCTAAAATTTCATTAGATCTCATTAATATTGGTACATCGCGTCTAGGAGAACATCGGAAAACATACAAAGCGCGGGCGTACGATTATTAAGCAACGTCACGTTATCTTACACTCGTCAAATACACCTTGCTGAGCAGGCAGTGTAAGGAGAGGCGCGCGGAGGCGCCGGATGAAAGTGTTAGTAACACGAGCTGGAACGACAGCGAAAGGCTTTGATTTACATCCATATAAATTTTATGTACATCAAAATATGTGTATTAAACTTGCATTTATATATATGCCATAATATATACGGACTTGGGTGCGTGTAATAGGTACACGTAAAATTAGTTATTGTATCCAGAGCTTTGGCGATCTGGCCACGATTTTGACTTTTTTTCTTATTTTTTCTAATTTTTGCAAATAGTAGTTTAAGAATGACTTTTTAACGTAAAGTAGGAAACATATTCTTTTTTTTATTCGAACAGAGTTTTCTTTAGCTGTCAAGTTTAATTCAATTTATGTTATTTTATCTTTCGTGATTTTTTTTCCAAATATTCCAATTAAATTATATTTTTTTCACTGTCAAGAGGGTCATCGTCACAATTGGCTTCTAACAGAAATTCTCCTAAAAGTTATGCTACTCATTTTATCACTACAAATAACGTATCATCAATTGTTGTTTTTCAAATTTACAACGGCACAAAGTTACCATAGATATAATGTTACTCATGTAAGTATTTTAATATACCTACACATCATGATAAAAGTTGACATTTATTAACAATTTTTTTTTATTTTTGAGTATTTATTCATTTACTATTGTTTTTTTTTTTTTACTTTTTATGTGTATACGCCAGGCTAAACACTTAGTATTCTAAATTAAAACTCATTAGGTGATTAGTTGAAGCCAGTGTGGTCTTAAATATTATGACTTTACTATTTGACCTTAGCTTTATTGGAAATATGATTTTTTTGTTAGTAATTTGCCTGATCTTGTTTCTTCATGCTACGCGGAGAGGCCTTTTTACATTTTTGTTTATTATTTTTTGTCGTGGATTGTTTTTATCTTCGCAATATATTTTTATAATATTTTTAAGAGCGCAAGATAGTCCAAGCGGCTTGTCATCCCAACGTCGTTATGGTAAAAAATATCATGAATAAAATTATTAAAATTTCCTTATTGTTTGAACGATACACTTACATTATTAAAAAAATTTTTCTTTTTCTATATTATTTTCACTCTTTTGTACTCTATAGACATGTAATCCTAAAGAGGCCATTAGAATTATGGCGAAGTATGGATTATTGAATAATAAATATAGTTGTGCTCTGAAATCACCTAGTGTGCCATATTATCGTGTCCTTATTGTTTTTTTTATTCAACTAAGCGTAGTACATGTCTGTAAAACAGAAAACAATTTTTATTATCCTTCGAACACTGATGTCAATGATCCGTGTACGGTCATTAATTTTTGCAAGATAATAAGATACAAACTGCGCTATTTGACGTACAACGAGAGATGTATACATTATCTATAACGAGGATGAAAACCCGTTTATTATTATTACTATACAAACACAATTATAATACATAAAAGAGCAAAATCAAATTAGGTTAATAACGCGCCATAAATAACGAGAAAAAAAGAACAAAAAAAAAAAAAACACTTTTTCTCCTTCTTTGGTTCACGTGCGACTGTTTGTACAGAAATATTTTTACGCGCGTACAATAAATCCACATTGATATCGGCACTCGGACACATTTAAATGGCACAATATCCATAAATCAAAATCGCCTCGATTTGCACTTTCTCGCTTTCCTGGCGCAGTTGTGTTACGAAAAAACCAATACCAACACATATACGCGCACGTGTATTATACGTACATAGGGAAGCACGCACACGCGCACGGAATGCGTGCCCAAAGGTGAAAGTTTGAAAAAAAAAAAAAAAAAAAAAAAGAAGACAATGCATCCCTTAACCAGTCCGAGCTCGATGTACTCCTCTCGACAGTAAAATTTATATATATGTATATCGAGTGCTCAACTCGGTGCTTAAATCCTCGCGTAAAAGTTACCAGAGCACATATAATTTTTTTGGTGTCTTAAAAATCGACTACTCTCATCTTAAATCCTTTTCCGAGAATATGTAGATTCACTTGGGATCATTTTTTTTTTTTTTTTTTCTAAGTAAAAATTAATTGCCATATTGCCTTTTTAGTGCGAAAGTTTTGTCATTTGTTTTACAATGAATTTTATCGAGCCTTGGTCACTTTCAATGAAACAAAATCAAGCAATTAGGTTTTCGCATGAAAAATTCTATTTGGTCCATCTTGTATAGTTTTGAAAAATAATCGACACGTATTTTTTCTTTTTTCTTAAAAATAAAAAATTGAAAAAGATATAGTACCTCAAAATTATGGTATTTTAAAAGTTACAGAAAACACCATGTACATGTGACGTTGTGAAGTATACATAACACGTGAATGTTCTACAATTACATACGAAAAAATGAGCCTAAAAACATTAAAAAAAACTTTTAAAGACACAGCGTTTTGAAAAAAGTATTAAACATACATATAACCTCAAATAATATCTAAAATGTTACATCAAATTCGCTAAAAATTTAACTTTGTCTACACAGTACCAAAACCATGTACTCCTGAAAGATTCAAGCAAAATTACTTATTTTTACGCGAGTTATAGTAAAAAATTAAAATGTTTTTCACATGTATTATTATAACGTCATATACACACAAGGTGTATATCTGTGGCTATCAACCACATGATGGCTCTGTTGGTAGCGTGTCTGCCAATAGATCTTGATGGCCGGGGTTCAAATCCCACTCTGAACCAAAATTTTCATCAATAAGAGAGGTTTTTTTCTGGATGAGATTTGAGCTTCAATACACCTACCATTCTTACATACCGTTTCTCACCTATACTGTTAATTAAAGGTATGGCTAAATACACTTTATAGTATCAAAATAGCCATGTCTGAGCCCCTTAGGGGGCGATGATGAATTAAAAAAAAAAAAATTTGTATAGCTATCAAAAATAGAGAATCTTCAAGGGGCTATATCTTAAAAAAGTTTTCAATTAAAAAAAAAAAGAAAAAACACGTGTCGATTATTTTATAAAATCATACAAGACGGACCAAATAGAATGTTTTATACAAAAACCTAATTCTAATTGTCAATGTCCAAGTAAATCGAGTTTTACACAACACCAAGCATGAGGCGCCAAATAAATGCTCTGTTTTAAAATAATTGGAAAAAAAAACCCTTTTCCCGGCACTCATTTACCACAAAAAAAAGCACTGTTCTCTCATTAAAAATTCATAGACCCCTCATACCCATGCAGGTAAGTGTCCTCATTAAAACCGCTGTGTCAGCGATTTCTCGGATTTTTCCCTTAAACTTTATAAATATATACGGCACAGATAATGAATATCCCGTACGAAGAAGCTCCGTTCATGATCGGCCGTGCCTTTTTTTCCTTTCTTCTGCTCGCTCTTGTACGTGCATCGTACGTATATATACGTACATCCGCAAAAGGGACCGAAAAGCGATTCAACAGCAGACCCCGGAGACTCCGTATGGCCTTAATTACACGCCCACGAGTGTATTTATAAAGCGAGGGAAAGAGCTGGCGACGCGATGGTCACGAGGAGGTCGTCAGGAGCGATGGGAATGGGCATTTGGTGCCTTTATGTCTGTGTACGATCACAAAAGAAGGTGATCGAGTAAGGTGTGGTTTTTCCGTAATGTGCTGGGCGGCGGCTTTGAAATAAATTAGATTTGGTGAAAATAGTCGTTGGTGTGGGAAAAACAAAATTTCATTACGTTATTCCCTTTGAAAGAGGCTATTGGGCATTTGCCATTTGGTAACCAGATTGGATAATGTCGGGGCAAATTTTTTCCAACAAATTAATAATATTGCCTTTTCTGTGAAATGGAGTATTTTTTTTATTTTTATTTTGACTTTACATGTACACGATTTTTGAGCAAAATATTTTGAAAATAGAAAATGTGTGAATTTTTTACAACAAACACACTTATAAGATTTTTTGCTTTCAACGAACTAAGGTTTTACAATTTATTTTTTTTTATAAAANATTAATTATAAAATTATTCGTAAAGGACCCTAAATACGTACAGAATTATCGATATGAATTCACTGTTACATCGCAATATTCGTAAATTTCTTGATTTTTGAAAAGTATACTCAACCCACAAAAATGAGCACACTAATTTCACGCGACTTTGAAGTGCTGTGCAAGCTCAAAAGCAAACTCGTGAGGCAAAAATTATCTGTACCAGTGAAAATTTCATACACAGATTAAAAAAAAAAAAAAAAAAAAAAAAAAAAAAAAAAAAAAAAAAAAAAAAAAAATAGATTCGGAATGCTAATCACCTACTTTTAACTTTTGATTACCAAATTTTTATACAATATAATAGCCCCACTCAGTACTTTTTAATAAGTCAAAAATACGGACACCCACTTATCTTTGCATATGGTATAGGTAAGCATACATACATTGTACATTGCTAATGTGCACACTCATCGAATATCGCGCAAGAAAGCCAATAATGTAAAGACGGCGAACGAGTGTTTGCTCAAGCATTTATATTACGGGGTTAAAGCCAACTTTGCTGAGTACGTACGACCTACCATCTCTGAATTATGGAAAAGCGCGAAATATCTCACTTACACTCCCGTCCCTCTGCTTCGCTTTTACGACTGGTCGGGCGAGATTATTGTTACGGCCATCGTGGAATAAGATTACATTTGTTTCTTGGGATTCGTTTTCCTCGAGCGAGAGATAAGAGGATATTTATATACGTTGGAGGTAAATTAGACGTATAAATTAGCGATAACCCCCTCCCCCTGACCCGCGAACAGAGTCATTATCCAGATCTGCTTTTCTATTTAGCGCCGGAGAATATTAATTGTATACCTCTGTGACGCAAGGGGCCGCGATAAATGTGGAGTTGGTGAATCGAATTTAGTCGGAATTCGATTTTCTTAAGAACTTTCAAAACGCAATGTTCGAACATCAGTTAGGGTATTTCGAGTATTCGTTAGTCAATCAAAATACACATCCCAAAATCAACGCATAAATGAAAATAAAGTTTGAAAAGAAAAAAAACAGAAGAACTTGTTTCACGTAACTGTGACAAATGATGGAAAAAAAAATTAAAAACGCGTAGTCGGACATACGTATGATTACTTATTATTATATATTGTGATACAATTTATATCTAAAAATATGATTTATTGTTTAAACGAAAAATTTATTTGTTTGCTAAATTTTAATTTCCCCCCGGGATCATTTTTTTTTTTTTTTTTTCTAAGTAAAAATTAATTGCCATATTGCCTTTTTTTAGTGCGAAAGTTTTGTCATTTGTTTTACAATGAATTTTATCGAGCCTTGGTCACTTTCAATGAAACAAAATCAAGCAATTAGGTTTTCGCATGAAAAATTCTATTTGGTCCATCTTGTATAGTTTTGAAAAATAATNTATATCTAAAAATATGATTTATTGTTTAAACGAAAAATTTATTTGTTTGCTAAATTTTAATTTCCCCCCCCAAAAAAAAAAATTAAAATATAGTGAGTGAATAATAGGGTTCAAAATTGTAGAAAATTTCAAGAAATTTTTATTGCGCCCATCCCTGCTCGTATCATTATTAAAAATACGTGGTTCACTACACAGCTTAGAGAGCGAATTTAAAATCATGAAAGGAAAGAAAGAAGGGAGGAAGGATGCACACGGCATTAAATTAATAAACGGATTTTTACGGGTCCACGGGGTGAGGGGGGCCCCGTAGAGACCCCCCCCCTTTCCCAAACTCATTACATAAATATTCTAGCTAATGATAAATTGAGCTTGCGCTTTCACGTCTTTAATATATCCGCTCGCGTTCCATGCCACCAGCATACAGCACATATCGAATGGACCCTCTTTCCCGTTCTAGCGGACGCTCGCTCTTTAAATTTCGCGTCAGCGGCGCCTTAATCAACTTTCATCCGACAACCAATAAACAATGGGGGTCTGCCCCCCCTCTCCTTTCTTTCTTCCTCCTCATATACCATCTCTCGAACGCGCATATATTTATAATCTCTCTCGGACACAAGAGAAAAATATACGCTCATTGCAGCGGGAAAAGTCTTATGAAAAAAAGTAAAGGGATTGGGGGGAAAGGGGGGGTGGTTCTTCGCCCGAGGCACGCGTTAATTTTGCACTGTCCCCGAAAAAATTTCGTTCCTCGGCGCTGCCGACAAAGTGTGCCACGTGCCCGCATCTCTTTCTCTTGCTGTCCTTCGGGACCCCCCCCCCCCCTTATTGGGACTTATTCGGTAATTAGCGAACACGCGACAGATTAATGTGCAGAGTTGAAAAATTGAAATTATCGCGGCTTAGCGCGGTTAAATCGGCTTTTTCGGATCTTATGCTGGTATTTGGAGGATTCGAGTTTCATCGTGTATTTCTTTTTCTTTTTTTCATGATGGTGGGTATGTAATGCTATTGATAAGAGATGGTATTTCGTGCGCATACTTTCTTTTGCGCGAAAAATTGATTCAACGCAAAAAGGCTTGTGAAGGTAAAAACTGAATGCATTAAAATAATTATATGGTTCAGAAAACTTTGTGTGCTAATAAGCTTATGAAAAAGTAAAACTGATAGTATTGTAAAATGGTTTTAAATTGATACTTGGAACAAAGTTTTATCCTGTAAAAAAATAACATTGATAAATTATCTAAGGATTGCTTCAACCCAAAACTTTATTTAGACTCAAAATCAAAATAGTTATTTAAAGAAATCTATGGATTTAAAATACCAGTGAAATATCATAGGTTAGGTGGGTTGTACACTTGTGCAAACGATTCTTTATTTAATTTTTATTTAACTTTTACTTACTCTAAAAAATTTTATCTTTACTTGAGGCATCATCCAGATAATTTATCACGATCTCTTATATAATATTAATTATAAAATTATTCGTAAAGGACCCTAAATACGTACAGAATTATCGATATGAATTCACTGTTACATCGCAATATTCGTAAATTTCTTGATTTTTGAAAAGTATACTCAACCCACAAAAATGAGCACACTAATTTCACGCGACTTTGAAGTGCTGTGCAAGCTCAAAAGCAAACTCGTGAGGCAAAAATTATCTGTACCAGTGAAAATTTCATACACAGATTAAAAAAAAAAAAAAAAAAAAAAAAAAAAACCAAAGCACTCGCACAATAACTAATGACTTTCCCAGACAATCAACTATGGCAATTTTCCATTTACTTTCACTCCAGCAGCGAAAAAAAGAAGAAAACCAATGCAATCCTTTTGTCAAACAACACCGATACTCCCATTGCGAAGTGGATCGCAATCGCAATCGTAAAAAAAAAAAAAAAAAAAAAAAAAAAAAAAAAACAACAAGCAGCAGCAGCCGTCAATCATCCGGGCTCTTTCGATTGTTAAATCTCAACTCGCACACCCGCACGCGGAATCGTGACTCTGTGGCTTCGTCTTAATCGCTTTCGGGGGGGAAAGAAAACGTAGTTCCTACTTACACCCGCGTTATATGCAAAGAGAAAACAATGAGGATAATATACATATTTTTTCATCGGGAACACAATAGGAGGAGGACTACTGCCACATGGATACGACCAGCGAGTTTGCGCTTACACCGAATGTTGTTTCGGTGGAGGAGGAGCGTGAAAAAGACGCCCACCCCTCCTTTGGATGAATCAATTGTTACAACAGTCGTGCAGGTAGAAAAAATAATTGTTGGGCCCGTTGCTCATCGGCGCTTTTGAGAAACAATTTATCTACACGCGGAGAGTTTGATCGACTGGCGAAATCATTTCTGCCCGCATATATAGGTACACTTGAGTGCCAGTGACACGAATTTTATGTATATTCTCACGTATGGATATATATATACTTTTTCTTCATCCAAACTGTTTGGCGGGTCGACGTCCGCGTAACATTATGCTAATCGCGTCGACGAGAGAGAGAAAACGAAACATATATACACGGGCGCGTGTGTGTTTTACGCGAGAAGGGAAAAAGTGTATATATGTACACGGGACGGATGTGACGTTGCGCGTTTTTAATTAATAATTCACATACGTGTGCTCATCCCCAGCATCTTCCGATCTCTTGGTGACCCACATTTTAATTACACACAAGCTCGGGTGTACATAATATTACCTCCCATTTCCCATTGGCTCGTCAAACCTGCCGACCTTTTGCCCAAATTAATATCTTTCGAGCGGAAATGGGAGCCGATATCGTTATACGAGTACCAACAAACGCTTACAAATCTACAACCACTCGCGTACGCCTCATGGCCTTTTTTTTTTTTTTTAGAAAGTTTTCGAAACCTCTCGTGATTTTAACATATGCACGTCCACATGTAGCCCCCGGGAGTGTCTGATGATCTCTGGCCGCCAGGGATATATATGTATGTATGCCTACTTTGTATGAGCGCGCGCGAAAGAAAGCAGCCGTGACTCTTGAGCGTTTGTCTTTCTCCCTCTCTTTCTCTTTCTGTGTGTGTGTGTGTATGTGTGACACAGTTAAATAAATTAGGGTTTCATTAATAAATTTACCCTGAGAATTTTTTTTTTTTTTTTCATGTGCCTCCGCTGTTATCGCGCTGCCGTATATACGTGGCTCGCGCGTGTGTATCCTTACCTAATATATTGCACATACGTAAATGGTTTCCAGTCAATGGCACGTAACAACGGCCATACTTTGCGTATACACGACTACATTGCTTTATTCATGCAAGTCGCATATCTACCGATCTTTTTTTTTTTTTTACTCACATCATACGCATTGTTACACTGCAAGTGTATAGGTATAGACGAGTATTGCGTGTGTTCTGTATTATCAATTATCATTATCGCTATTGGTTTGCCTTACTTTGTAAATACATGCACCCGCGTGAACAATGCGCTCGAGATGTTTTCCAATGATTTTAAAAGGCCCATCGTTAGGTATACGGAAATTCCCGAAGATGATAATTATTTGCGTATACGCCTTTCCAAGTAGTCGTCATTACTCGAGTACAGAGCGATTACGGTACTAAAATTTTTCACCATATTGATTCTTCCCGCGGCAAAGTGTATAATAAACGTGTACGTGTATAACTAGGCGTGTTATTCATCGTACACGGTGGGCAAATGAGGAAAGTCCTGAAGGGTAATTTGTTTTATACGCTCTTCACGACCCGAGGTGCGCGTGCTGGAAAAGTTCATTTAACGACCGTAGCATCCCAAAATCCACCGGTTGGCTCAATGGGACAGGGAAAAGTATTAATTGCGGGGACGCGATACCGATCGTCTAATTACTATGCTCTCGTCGTTTGGCACATTGAAATTATCAAGAAGAAAATCCATCATCATTACATCCACGATACATCCACTTGAGGACAATTTCCCCAAGATCTTCGGGCCGACGTTAAAAATCTCCCCGTATGTGACGCTGTGTATGATATGTGTACGCGTCGTGTACGCGCTAAATTTTTTGCACTAATCTTAATAACGAAGCGGTGTGCGCATACAGATAGGGATCCGTTCGTCGGCGGTGAAGAAAGAAGAAAAACAAAAAAAAACAAAACGCGAAAGTTTATCCTACTTTCCGGGCCTCCTGCCCCTTTCTCCGGGAGCCGAAGAGAGGAAAAACAGTTTTTCGAGAACGGCATTAAGTATAGCAGTCGAGTGCAGGACAGCACTAAATCAAGGCAAGGCTACATATCGCTCGGCGTGTATATACGTATATACCTAGGGGGAAAGGAGGAAAAACAAACAGAAAACGAAGATGGAAAAAAAAAAAAAAAAATCCGCGCTGACCTGTAATCCCACAGCGCAGGAGACTCGCGATTCATCCGCGGAAGAAAGGAAAAACAAACAAAAAAAGTATGCGAAGGCCGTTCCTTGCGCGCCACGGGTATACACGATGGGGGTAACATATATACGTGCACGGAAGAGGAAACCCATCACCGATTCTCTCTCGGCTGTCGATAAATTTCCCCCACCCCGCAACGCCCTCGTCCCGGGTCCATCGTGGGTGACCACCTATAATATACTTGCCTATCCGCTTCTTTTTTGTCGTACACGAAAATTTACAATTCGAGTTAGTTGTACGCGCGTACGCGGCTGTGGTATATTATTGAAAAATTGCGGGGCTCGTCGCGCTGGAAAATGAAAAGGTGGCCGTGCGCTTTCTAACTTGTAACGATCATTGGGGAGTGCCGGGTTGTAAATCCGTCAAAGGGGGGGGGGGATCCTCTCGTTTTGACGGACGCGTCTCGTTGTGCCGCGTGACGCTGCTTCTTTCCTTGTTACATCNTTAATTAGGATTTTGCATGAAAAATTCTATTTGGTCCATCTTGTATAGTTTTGAAAAATAATCGACACGTATTTTTTCTTTTTTCTTAAAAATAAAAAATTGAAAAAGATATAGTACCTCAAAATTATGGTATTTTAAAAGTTACAGAAAACACCATGTACATGTGACGTTGTGAAGTATACATAACACGTGAATGTTCTACAATTACATACGAAAAAATGAGCCTAAAAACATTAAAAAAAACTTTTAAAGACACAGCGTTTTGAAAAAAGTATTAAACATACATATAACCTCAAATAATATCTAAAATGTTACATCAAATTCGCTAAAAATTTAACTTTGTCTACACAGTACCAAAACCATGTACTCCTGAAAGATTCAAGCAAAATTACTTATTTTTACGCGAGTTATAGTAAAAAATTAAAATGTTTTTCACATGTATTATTATAACGTCATATACACACAAGGTGTATATCTGTGGCTATCAACCACATGATGGCTCTGTTGGTAGCGTGTCTGCCAATAGATCTTGATGGCCGGGGTTCAAATCCCACTCTGAACCAAAATTTTCATCAATAAGAGAGGTTTTTTTCTGGATGAGATTTGAGCTTCAATACACCTACCATTCTTACATACCGTTTCTCACCTATACTGTTAATTAAAGGTATGGCTAAATACACTTTATAGTATCAAAATAGCCATGTCTGAGCCCCTTAGGGGGCGATGATGAATTAAAAAAAAAAAAATTTGTATAGCTATCAAAAATAGAGAATCTTCAAGGGGCTATATCTTAAAAAAGTTTTCAATTAAAAAAAAAAAAAAAAAAAAAAAAACAAGAACAAGAAGAACAAAGAATTACGCCTCTCCTCCCATATATGTAGGCTCCTCCTCTTTTTTTTCTGCTTTCGGAATCGGAAAGTTATCGACGCGCGATATCGAGGAGAGATCGGGGCACCGATACTATCATGCGATCGGTAGAAAATGAAAAATAAGAGAGGGGCAGAAGAACACCACACGGCAACACACGAACCGCCCGCAGCGCGCAGATGCGCGTACACACACACACACACGTGTGTTTGTATATATATATATACGTGGATACGTAATTTATGTACTTACACGCGCGCGCGTGCCGGCTTGGATTTATTAAGTTGCTCGCTCGCTAGCTTTTCCGAGACCCCGTATACCTATATATACGTATATACATATACCCACGAGAGATTAGTTGTATACGAAGGATTGCTTAGAGCGAAAGCTCCGAGTGGTTGTTTCTTGGCCTATTTTGGTTGTTTGATTAATTCGAGAAATTGTGAAAAATTGCCATCGCTCCTTCGGATCCTTTTTTTTTTTTTTTTTTCTGACGAATCGCTTTTGACGAACGAGAGATGCGCCGGATATCGCGAGATTGATTGTTATTACAGTGCCAAGTGCAAGTATGCCTGGGCTGTAATTTTCGAGTCCCTCTATATATACCCGCCGAGAACCATCGAGTGAATAAAAGAGGAGGGGGGTGGTATTAAATTTTTCTCTTGTCTCCCGAGAGCGAATGCGCGTTTGCTTTTAGCGCTGTGTATAAATACGTATGCCGGAGAGATTGAAAAAAAAGGAAGGGTCTCGAGAAATAAAAATGCCTAAAGTTCCGTTGGAGTAAATCAACTTTTACGGGGCTCGCGGATGATAAAGGAAAGTAAGATCGGCAGAAATTTAAGGCCTTGGTAGATATATATCAACGGCTTTTACACTTGAATTGTTCGACATGAGGAGAGGGGGAGGGGAAAAACGCGGGTATCTGGCAAAATTTGAGTGCGTGGTGGTTTTGAACAAAAAAAAAACAGAAAAATGTCTGCGGCGTTTATTTATCGCATCGCCCAAAAAAGTGAAAGTTTCCGCGTTAACATCTTCATGCGAATCAATCGGATTTTTTTTCTTTCAAAGTATGCAGTTCGAACCGAGGGTCTCTATAGATGCGTGCTTTCGATTTCGTTACGTAAAATCGTCGTAAATCTAACTTTATTTATTTTGAAAGATACGTTGGAAATACATACCGATCGAAGGTGAGGTGCTTTGAATCGCACATCTTACGAAACAGAAATATACTATCCATACGTGTACGAATTAAAAATATGAGGTATTTATGTTATGCACATCAACATCGGATTATTTATGATTTCATCTTAACGTTTTCACACTTAAACAATATTTCCTTTACTATCAACCTTTCAAACTTACTCTAGCACAAGGTATCACATTTATATCGTTCCAACACTTTGCGTTCGTGTCTAGCACAAATTTTTTCTCCCAAAATACAACGAAATATTATTAACTCAGAGAAAGTGAAAGGTATGAACAAAAAAACAACTTACGAACAAAAAAAAAAAAAAACCGAGTCACATGGTAGCGTTACCGCACTCAAAACATCTTACGTAGTCAGGGGATTTTTCGGAAATCCCCACGCCACTAGAACCGGAACGAACCACCACTACCAGCATTGAAAAAAAAAGATCCCCATAAAATACATTTCTCAAAAGCTCCTGGAAGAAATTTTTCCTCCATTCAATTTTTCGCGCGTAGTTCCCAGTAAAGTGCCAACAGCAGAAACACGGCAGCAAAGGCGCCGTTTGATAGCACATAGGGGCGGAACGCACGTCGAGATTTATATTCCCCGGCGGGACAATGGAAAAGGGGAGGGGAACCCCCGGCAATACAGAAACATTAGTGCACACGCCACGCCACCACCCGCCTCCCACGCGCGCGAAATACAAGTGCGCCCAAGGTCTTTCTTTCGAGGCTAATTTCGCCGCACAGCTGACACGGTGTCGAGTGAATGGGTTCCTGCAAAAAACAAAAACCCCAAGGCACCATCGTTGCACGAGATTTCATAATATTACGGAACTGCCTGTTGTTACGGTAAAGGGACAACAGTAGACCCACAGACACGCGATCTAGATGCGTGGGTACTTATTAACGATGAACCCCTGTGACGATTCGATTTTTCAGCACCTATTGTCATTGTGTAAGTAAACCGTAAAAACCCCATCTTACACCACACACGCGAACGCGTCCCGCGTCGTTCGTACATAAACTACTGTGTAAACGAAGAAAAAAAAGGAAAACCACATTTCGCGTTGGCAGACAAAACGTTCCCTTCGCCTTCATAAGTACAGGAGTGGACAGCCACGTGAGCAATCGACTCCCACAAGCGAGCGGACCTCTGGGGGTCTATATGTGTACCCGCTAAGCAGTAACGAACACCCAGGGTGACGGGCATTCGCGTGAGTAACGGTAAAACCGATCGTCGGTCTAATTACGACGCTGACGTCGATGTGTATATATGCGCACACGAAGCGAAGAACGGTAGCTCGGACAATCACGTCCATGCAGCAAGCTCCGTGCTCTGTGTGTACATATAGGTATGTAGGGCTTACTTAATTCTTCGATTGATTTTCAATCGAACAAACCTTACGTGTGCACTATGACGATGTGCAAATATATGTTCTTGGCCTGCAAGGGTGAAGCGGAAAAAAAGGGGGCTCACGTCCTATTTCGGAAAGCGAGCTTCTAATTACGGAAATCGATCCGAAACCCGCCCGCCCAAGCGAGAGCGTAATCTCCACGCGCGCGGGGAGTAAACGAGATTATGCGGTGCGGAAGGTCCGTATCGATGCGCGAAGCCATCACGTGGCCCCTTCATCAGCTACACTCGCGTGTATCATTAACAATGGCGCCGCTCAATGACAATCGCGTAAATAAGAAGTCGGGGCTGCAGGATCGGTTGCTATGGCTTTGTGATTTGGTCGCCGCGAGATTGTGGTTGGCTCGATGGATCGGGATTTACCCTCATTTACACATGTATATTTTGTGGAATCGAGTTTTTTTTTATCTTGGTTATGTTTAGGGTACTTTTTTATTGTTTGTTCTAATTATTCAGACAAAAATAGTCTTAACTATCAGTTGAGTGTACGATTTTATTTTATAATTCCAATTGCCGTGGAAATAACCAGGATTTCCTGACATAACCTCAAATTTTCGTTCAATCGATAAAGCAGATATCTGACTGATAAGTTGGTCTCGTAAGTGGACGATATTTAAGTAAATTCTTCCTTCGCAACCACAAAAACCAATGAGTCAGTACAATCACCTATACAAATGTATTCCAAAAGATTTGTCGTTTAATTTTCCCATGGGACGTATTGCTTAATCGCACGAAAAGCCGAGCGCATCCTCCGCACATTTTTACTTTTCACTTCAAAGGTCGTTGCGAAATGTTACGTGCATGTATAAGAATTGCAGACACAGCAACCATAATGCGACATCGCATCGTTATACATTACATAAATCCCCCCCATCGAGCGATCGAACGAGCCTCTTTAGCAATTACCCTCGCCGTGTATACTCAATAGCGCAATTCCACCGATGTATATATATGTATACAACCTCACAGAGAGATATTAGGCTGTACACACAGCAGCGCGTGTCCTCGCGGTCTTAATTAAGCCGTAAATAAATACGTGAAATTAAAAGCTCGTATGGATGGAAAAAGCCGAGAGACCCTTACGATTAAAAGAACAAACAGAGGGGGGGGGGTACCTAGACCGCCTCAACCAGAGAGAGCACGCGCGATAATTGGGCAATAAATCCTCATTAAAAGGCGGTGTCGCGGTGCGCGCGCGCGAGCGCTCCCCGAAGGTCGTACTCGTCGCGATTTCTCCCCTAACCCCCCCTTTCTTGCGATTCCGTTTCCTCGGTCGGGGCGCTAATGCCCCCCCTATTGGCTCGCTCTTATCGGGCGCCAAAGTCTATCCCGCGGCTCCCTTCGCGCTGTGTATACATCAGCAGGGGATACGTGTACTACTTACACGAGGGCAAAGAGGGAGATGCCGCCGTAAAGGATTATATTATACACACTTGCATTTTATCGCGACCCCAGCAGCGAGCCCGTGATTTTTGCTTTATTTGCTTGCGCCTACCCCCCTCTTGCGATATCGGGTAATCGAGGAGGAACAGGTGAGGATTTTCTTTTTCTTTTCGTAAAGCTGAGGCTTCGAGAAATTTGCGATTGTAATTCTTGCGGCGAGTGGAAAAGAGCCAATCCAGGAAAAAAAGGGTTTTTTTTTTTAATTTTTCACGAAAGGCAGAGAGGTGGGGGAAAGGGGGGTTATTTTTCGAAGAATCGGATTTCTCGTTAGTTACGGAGGGTCACACACACACGGTCTGCGCGCGTTAGTTTCCGAAGAATGCTATCGCGCCATCTATATAATCAATTATTCATTGTACCGAGAAAAACGCCCGCCGTAAGCTTGTAATCGAGAGGTAATCTAAAAATACATTGTACACACACAGACGCGTGCATATATTTCACTCCTGTAATATGATTTCGAGAACCAGATTTGTTTGCGTGTACGGTGAATCGCACAAGAAAAAAAAAAAAAAAATTTGTGGAGAAAGGAAAAAACCCCCCATGTTATCAAAATTCCCGAGCGACCGCGAAAATAGAGCTACCGGGTAATGGCACCTCCACCCCTCAGTAGTCCGTAGTAGTTAATCGCCAATATACCTCCGGAATGGGCATTCCAGGTTAACCGCGAGCCTCTGTGCCCTCAAGGGCTGATGGGGGAGGAAGAGTATACGAATGATTCCCGGTGCGCGAGCCACCCACGGAACGTGGAATTCAAATTACAGCGGAACACGGAGTAGAGCCTCGAACGAGTGCAAGTGCACGAAGCGAGTATACCTGTATAGCCCTTGTGAAACGTCTGGTGCAAAAAGTGTTTACCCATTGTTGGGGCACATATACATGCCCATATGAATGAAAAATTGTAAAATGAAAAATTTCTCGGACAAGCGATAGCTTTGGAATTCGTGGGTATTGTTTTCTTTTCGACGGGTGGTGAAATAAATATAAAGCGGAGGAACATAAGGTCAAAAAGACCCTTTCTTATAGAGCTAAGCGGTTTAAAAATTTTTTTTTTGTAATATAACAGACAACATACATGTCGATTAAAGAGGACTCTTAATGCCGTGGTATAGAATTACATTTTTCGCTCTACTTCAATAATCTTGAAAGTCTGTGTTTGTGGTAAGTAATTTGTGCTAACTTTCAGTGATAAAGCGGAAGCGATGGGGTAGTAAAAACCAGTTTTCAATTAAATGCAAGAAAAATTATCGTAGGTTTTTAGTTGATGACTAGAAAACTAACCTCCATTTTATACTGGTTTATTTTAAGCTCATTTTGTTATCTACAGATGGATATAAGGAAATCCACAAAAAATATCCTGTTTTTGTCTTCCATTTAGATGAAAAAAATTTATAAGGGTAACACCCTTTTTCTGCTATGAAATTTTTAAAATTATATCTATAGCTATTATACATATAGATATTTTTTTAACATGTCAATCGCGGAAAAAGGGTATCCCCTTCATTGAAACCCATGTTCAAAATTAGTTCCTTATATTACATGATATTACGAGTGTAAAATGAGCCCGGTTTGAGGAGTGTGCCTAAAAAAAATTTTTTTATGAAAATGGGGGACAAAAACGGGATATTTTTGTGGATTTTCTCACATACATGGATGTTAATCAATTATCATATTATAGTGTTATAAATCACATAATAATACAGCAAATCACAAATACACATTCATCATAATTAAAAGATTTTTGATTTTTATTACAACGATCAGGTGATCAAAGTTTGGCCAAACAATTACATTCAAAATGCATATGTCATTATGATAAATAATACGTGTCTAATACTTTTAACAATTTACTTGGCGGACATAATGGATTTTTTTGGTATTCTTCCCCGTTGGATAAAATTATTTAACATTATTTTAATAAATCCTTAAATCAAATCCTACGACGTTTTATGGCCAATCAAGTGACCTGATATTGAATAATTATGTGGCTCTTGATGCACCAATACTTCTTTGCTTGTATGAATTCGACGCTGTTGTATACGTGATTATTTCATGTAATAAGTATACATACCTATTTAATTTGTAAACCATGATATGGTTTAAATCAAGTTTTTGCCTTATCTCACCTACACGCGGATGAAGGTAGAGAGGCCAAATAAAATAAAACAGCTATAGCATTCTGTAACATAGCAGAGGATATGATACAATTTACCGTGGGTCACCGCAAATTTTGCTGATACATGTGTCACAACGATATGGAAGTATATTGGTGTGTATATACGCGCTCTTAGGTTATGTACGAGCGTCCAATTTCACGACGGATTATAATATCGATCGCACTATTGTCCCACATGTTTGATTCAAAAGCACACATATAATATACCAAGGCGGCTTTTCTAATCGCGGATGATCGCTTCCGATGCCCTCTCTTTGAATCCCTGCAATGATGATGCATTGCCGGCATCACCGAGTCAAGCCGGTCTTTTATCCCTCCCTCCCCTCCTTTTTTTCACATACCTATACTTCGTAATTGAAATCGCTTAAGATGAATTTACGAGCCGCACACGCATGGACGTGTTATAACGCACCACTCGTTTCGTTTGACGTGCGCGCGCATTCGTGAAAAATGGAGTAAAAGTGACGCAGCTCGAGAAGTACGGAACTATGCGTTTATTTTATTTTTTTTCTTTTGCACCTATGACTTTCCACTGTCGCCGTCATAAATTATCGGCAAGTACTTGGCATGTGTATATACAAACACGTCCGAGCGCGCGTTTGCACAATGATCCGAGAAATTACGGGAAAATCAAGCGACCGCGGGATTTATTATATGCACCGGCCGGCATCTTCTCTTCTCCGTTCCCGTTCATACGTCAATTACACACGTGTGCAACGTATAACAGACGCCACGGAACATTGTTGCGCCGGTCTATTTGAGTTCTAGGCGCTGTAGACTAGATCCTGAGGGTTTTTTTTCGCTACGGCTACGTCGTTGCGGGAATGTATTATACGTATAATGGACGACGTGATATCCAGGAAACGCCGGAAAGCATCGACGCGCGTTTATCTCTCAAGATCGCGCGATGGGGGCAATTACCGGGAGCTTCGGATGCGTCTTTCGGTCCAAGGGACGCGTTGTGTAATTAGAACAGTGAAAAGTTGACATACGAGCTGATGTGATAATAGGAAAGCTCTTACGTGGAGATTCTTATTTTTTTTTTGGTATCGTCTTGAATTAATATGTTCACTGTAGTTGAAGTGATGAAATAGCGAGTATAATGACTTTGAAAACAGAGTCGAATATAATTTTGAAGGTTATATACTTTTCAGACTCTCTGATTTAATCAAAGTTATGAACAGATGTGCAGACATACATTTTGTTATTATATCTGTGTCAAAAGCGTAGACAGGCACCGTATGCGGAAATCTTTTGAGGTTAAGGAGGTTAACTAGTTTATGTAATTTACAGTCACTTGTTAGTAAAAATTTATGTAAAAAATGTATAAAAAATAGTTTAATGACCTTGACGTTCCTCTAAACTGATAAATTAATGAAACAACTTTTGTCAACTTTGCATGAGTTTTTATGAGAATAATCAAAACCAACTCTTCAACTTAAAAATTTAAATAAAATTACCAGTCAGATTTTGACAAAATTACGATCAATAGTAAACTAGAACATGCCTATAGTGTATAAGAAACATGTAAATTTATTGGGCTTGCATAAGGAAAATTATGAATAAATATATTCGAGAATCATCGATCTTTCAATGCTAATGTATGACTTGCGTGCGTAATTATAACCTAAAAGAGACAAAAAATTTTTTTGAAGAAATCTTGTAATGAAATGTTGTCATCCAACATTACTATATTGACTTAGCGACTTCACCAACCCTTCATTAAATTGAGAAATTTCATTGAATTTGTCAGACGTACCGTTGACTTTGGAGTCGGTAAGTCAGTATTTGCTATGCACTTCTACGGTGCTGCCCTCATTGTCGATAACTTTCTGTGTTCAATCTTATGAAACAAAATAGTTTAAGCGGCTGCCGTCGATAAAGGTTCTTTACATTCTCATAAGAATAAGTGTTAAAGTAACAAGTAGCGCCAAACGATAGACGCATAGCGAATTGAACCACTTTATGAGGTTGCTTTTACCAAAATTATACAACGGGAAAGGCTAAGTGTTGAGCACAAAATAATATTCATTGACAACAAAAACATTCGATGTCAATATTGATAGATCGTTTTTATAACCATTTAAAAACGTACAGAAAAATCTCTTGAAAGATTGTTTCACCATGAGTATAATGTTTTTTATTTACATGAACAGAATTGCTCTACTGAAAATTCGGTTTTATGAAAATCTCAAATTTGTATATGATACATATATTAAGTTTATTAAAGTCACAAAAAGTTTTTTACAATAAAATTCCGTTACAGGTTAAGTATATTTCTGAATAAATTCGTACGTTACTGTAACCCAAGCAGGTGATAGTTGCACACATGTTACCGTTAATTACACAAGTGGTTAGAATAATTGATGTTTGTAACTATAAACTTCCAACTCTGTTTATTCTTAGCAGATGAAAAAGTTTTTGAAGCTTTCAGCAACAATAAGCTTATGAAACTTATATACTTATAGTCTTTTCAGGGTGACTAAACAGTAACACTAGAGGGAGGATCGGCTACGAAAATCGAAAAGATCGTTTCGTCAACGCCCCAACTCTCGACGTATGTGTTAACCTACATACGCTATGGCTACTCGGGAGGTCCGTGGAAAACGCAAATGCATACAATTAATATATTGTACGCACTCTCGCAGGCGCTTCGATCGAATATTCATACGCTCACCACGTGTGTGTGTAAATTATATATGTATATAAACCTGTATTATACGCTCTGCAGATTCGGGCTGTGCATATACCGTAAAGCGAACCGTTCAAGCTTCGTCACGGCCGGCTCGGGTTATAGTATATATTAGGTATACATGTATGAGTATGAGTGTGTACATTGTGCAGTCTCACGACCATTAACCGCGCGACGACTGATCGGTCGTTAATTGAATCTCGATTGTGCCCGCGCGGCTATGACGCGAGTAAAGTATAATGTACTGTTTCCATATGGCATACATATATTTATGCAGCAGAACGTCGATTTTTCATAATAACTTTAATTTGTATATTGCACAAATATTATTGTTACGGTTGTTTATATATACGCGACATGGCGACAACTTGCATGGATGATAATCTCGTTATACGAGACGGTATTCGTACGCGATGATGGTTTTCAATAGATGAACGGTGATACCGGTGTATATAGATACGTTTGTTTCGGTACGTGATGAGAGATTCAATGCAGCCGTAATGGGTGACGGGGCGCGATGGTATGATTATTTATGTGACCCGGTGATCGGTTTCGCAACTGACATACAAAGCGTTTTTAAAGTATACATTCTAGCATTTTTCGTTCACAGAGACGAGCGAGTTCTCGTATATCATCGGACTCACTTTTGAAAAACGTCGATGCTTGTGCTCTTGATATTGTTGCGTGAAGAATCCACATTATTTCAGATTTTCAACAATATTTAACTATTTCAAAAATTTTTTACAATCATTCCGTTGTTATGAAAATTATATCCTTGGTGTGTACTGTTTTACTGCGTAATATAACCTGAGATCATTTATTATCATTTGAATATTGACCCTTTACAATAAATGTAAGATTTATTTAATGTACTTGGTATTTTTGATTGATAATATGATTAGTAACATTTAAAAATCAAATTTTCTACTTTTGCAAATAAAGTTTTCAACATTTATTCTTTTGCGGTGTACCTAGATTTCTAATCTAATATGATATGATGAGATTACCGAAATCACTTATGAGATTTTAATTTATACAAGACTTCGGTTGATTTCAGATTGATTTCGTTAATGAAGACCCTGATGAGTTCATAAACTGAGTACAGTCCATCGTGTTGACGTGGCGCGCCGATATGTATTAACGATCTATTCCATAATTTTTTAAAATTAAATTTGAAACGCCTTACGTGTATTTCAACGCAAAACCACAACAATATAACAATTATAGCCACTAGTTACCGATTTTTAGGCTTTAAATGCTAATAAACGTTCGAGTTAGCGTATGGATACATACAACGGTTTGTGTATATTATTCGATAAAGTTTAGAAAAAAAAAAACTTTAAAAATTCTCAAACAAACCTTGAAAAGTGCGAAAAAATGTAGTCCGAAAAATAGTTTTTGAAAAAAAAAACCAGGTCTGAATTACAGACTCCCTGCATGGGTGTGTGTATATATATGTTTTACGGGACTCGGCGCAATTTAACGGTGCTGGCCGTGTCCGTCTCCCCCTTACGCCTAAGTGCACGTGCGCTCTCTTTCCCTCCACCGCCTCCTTCTCCCTTTTCGCCTCCGTCCTGCTATTGTTTATTGGCTATAAGGAAGAGGATAGGTATAATCCTTTCTTCCCTCCCCCTCTCTGACGTCCTTTTACAATGTACACGTGCATAATAATGAGCGCACGAGTGCACAGCTGATTTATTATGCGCGGGATTGAATATACATCGGCAGAGCTGCGAGGTATATCGATCGGAAAGACTGAGGTATCGATCGATTTTTTGTTTCATTTTATTCGTCTGGAAGGTATCTTGTTCCCCCCCCCCTTTTTTTTAAATCTTATTTTCGTACTGTGGGATTAATCTGTTCTGTACACTTGCATTATCCGATTTCTTTGACCGTATGAACTTTTAGTAAGGTCAAAGCCAGGTATTGGTTGGAATTGATTATCGGTATGTTGTAACACATTGTATATAGAGACAGTTACATTCGTAAGATAAGGTGGTTTGGATAAATGTTCATAAACTTCTTTTGCAATATTGGCTTCTATTTTCCATGTTGGAATACTTAGGATTCAAACTGGAAACCTGCCATCCAAGAGTATTGAAAAACTACTGATGTGTTGTTTTTAACCAATCGGTGTTTGAATTATATGATTTTATAGTTATACTTGAACTTTATTTGATGAGCAAAGAAAAAAAATCATGTGATTTTACATTATACGTCACAAAATAATTGGATTTTCAGTTTGCCGAGCTGTTGATTCTAACCTACGAAAGTGTAAGACTCAGATTCTCAGCGCCAGTAATGTATAGGATAACATTATTATATACATATATTATTACTATAAAAGTGATAATTCATTAATAATGACAATCAAATGACATAAAAAAAATGTAACCCGTAAAAAACCATGGGTTTCCTTCCCGGTCTTCTCGGTCTCTTCAACAAAGTCCTTCGGCTTGCACACACATAGCACCGATTGCTCCGTGTATATGTAAAAAATACTTCATCAACCCCTCTTCAGCTCCCATAAATAAAACTTCGAAAAAACGCACGGTAGCATAAATACCTTATACTCTGCTCTAGACAACATAAACAACGTCTCGACGCTCCCGTTTCCTAACCTCAAAATCCAATCAGCAACCGCGTGTCGCGGGAGCGAAAAAAAGCGGGCGTCTCGCTTTTATAAATCCAGATTACACGAGTAAGATCGAAAGCACGTGGCGAAAGGTTCTCTTTACACCCCGTGCGTGTGTGTGTATGTGCAGCCAACGTTCTCTGCCCCCCTTCCCACCTATATACTCCTTTCACGAAAGGGAAGACGAGCACGCGAGCGAGGAGGAGGTTATACGCACGGTTTGACGACGGCCGTTGCTAATTCGATACTTTGAGTCAAGGATGCTCTGCTGGTTTTTTCCCCCCCTTTTTTCCGGAGCTGCAAGAAAAGGTGCGAGCGTGTGTTTGCGCGTGGAGGAGATGCAGAGAGGCAATTAAAGACTCGTAATGAAACGTTATGGGGTTTTATCTCGGTGAGATTGACGTAACGCGATAATAAGAGTTATTCCCAGTGAGATTTTTACTTTTTCAACGAGATGGGACTTTTTTTTCTCCCGCTCGGTGGACCGTACGTTTGGCACATTAAAGTTAAACATGGCATCTGATAATGGCTGCGATATTTCAGATCGAATTTACTTTAAATTTGTTACGATATTTATTACTTCATGATGTTGTTCTTAACAATACACACATCGCGATAATAAAAAATAACGAACACTGGTAACCTCAATTCGAGGTTAGGTAAAAAAAACCCGCCCGTAATAGGTACTGAATCTTCGAGAAAACAAGGCATGCAAATTCATGCACCGTAGAAAGTTGGGCATTTATAAAACCGTACAATCAATTTTTACGGGCACTTCATTAGCCGAAATCACCAACTCGAAAATCTCATTTGAAAAATGCAAATGTCACCGTTTTAATTATCGAATACACGCCCCTTCCACCCCCCGCCCTTCAGTGCACCGGCTCCGTTTCGAAAACTCATAAAAGAACGCCCCTCCATTTGATTACGCAAGCATGTATGTATTTCTCAACGCCTGCCCATCACATTACCATTACACCCCATTAAAAATACCGCACTAATCTTTCGAATTAAGTCATCGCACGCAATAAATAAGCCACCTGGGAATCTCACGCCCGAATCTTTTCTCTTTTTCTGTGCACTACAACCGAAAATACGATCGACAGGTGCGAAAAAGCGCATCTCGGGGGGATAAAACAAATATAAATGAGCAAAACGTGCACGATGCGGACGGTCGTATACTGGGTATAATTGCGACGGGACCGCGAGCGCGTGCAAATATAAGAGGCGAGGAAGATGCGGCAGCGGAGATGAGAAACCAGTTTGGGCTAAAAACAGCCACGCTGAGAGCTACCGAATACTCTTTATTCCTTTTTCTCTTCGTTCCTTATACTATATATACTACGTACGCTTCGCGAGCGCCGGAAACGACTACACACCAGCTGCGGATGTGGTGGACCCTCGCTTGTTTTGGATGTTTGCTCACGAGAATCATATCGCATTCGGTCAGATTGTTGTTTTTGTTTTAAGGTCGTTCATTATTGGAATAATAAAATAACTTGGTGGTTGAATTTTCAAGACTATAGAAATCGAAAGAGACTCCAGTGGGAGGCAACAAAAAATATCAAGCGAGTCATAAAAATTATTGGAGTCCTTAAACCAAGTTATTAGGAACTTTTAACGCAAGTTACAACACAGTTTTTTTTTTTTTTTAATTTGTGTCTAAGTTGTGCTTAATACATTAGCTCTTATGGAGGGAACGAAAAATTTTTCATTTAATGAGATGTACTTTTCTTTTGAAAAAATAAGAATTGACCTCAAAACATACGATAAGAAAGATCAAGCGTTTATTTTTACTTTAAATAGCGAAAAATAGCCAATACGGTTTTGAAGTTTTAATATTTTATCTTATGTATCTATATCATGGTATACACAGAGTAAACAGTCGATTTTTTTATTCTTTATTTTCCAAAACCTAAAGTTTTTTTGTAACTACCATTTGTCTTAGAATCATTAAAAGTGACGTAGCAATGAATTTTGAAATAATTGTTAATCAAAAATAAAATTCTATAGGTTATAGGTTAAGGGCTTCCTTAACTCGTACAACGAGATCGTAAAGTATTCCCCGTTACGGTGCAATAAAATTGAAAAATTCATAAAACCTTACGCGTCATCGTGTAATTTGGGCAGAAAAAAAAGGGTCATGGGAACCAATTACCTGGTACACTCGCAAAAACATGCGATTGTCTTTCATCGCTGAAAAAAAGGGGGACTGCCTAAATTTCAAGGTTCACGAACGCCACTTTGCGCGGCACCTTTAGCTCCATGCTCCATAAAAACCGAAAATCGCCGGTGTAGCCCTTGGAAAGAAAAAAAAAAAAAAATACCCTTGCTCTTGGGAATTTTTGCCTCGGAAGGTATACAGTATAATAGAGGTAAGGCGAAAAAAAAAACAAAACAATAACTCTCGCAAGTGCGAGCATTTCTCCAAGTAAAATACAACCTGACTAGCTCGGCTTACAACTGGTTTTTCGCGAAGATGAGAACGGCAAAGTGCGTATTAAATCTGTCCTCCTTGATATATGCAACATGGTCCACTGCGTATGCGCGTATTCGTTCGATGAATCCAAGTTAGAATCGAAAAATCGATCTTGAAAAAAGAAAAAAAAAAACCCCCATACGCATTGAAATGCATGAGAATTAAATATTTCCGCTTATCAGATTGTTTTCTATGAAAGTTGTAATGGGCCGCAACGTGCGCGCGATTTCGTCATGAATAGCTTTTTATTTTTCCCCTTACCGCGAGCGTGGGGTAAATAAGTATACCGGCCGGGGAGAATAACAGAAGGCTAATAAGAACGAGATACACACAGGGAGTATTGATGCTATCGTGTAAAAATGGCGGCTAAACAGCGCAACGAACATTTCTCGCACTCAGCGCCGGGAATTTATCAAGGTGAGAAATCAGACGGGAGTTTAATACACATTAAGAGAACACACGCGGGAGACCAACTTGCCAGAAAAATACACCCATGCCCCGGTATTTTATTGGTCTCTAGATCCGCACGCATTTATTGATACCACACTGGTATCTTTTTTAGAAACTTTACGCGGTAAGAAAGTCGGGTCGAGTGGACTTATCGCTTCATTTTTTTTTCTACCCTGCCAAGATAACCTAAAAATACGTGTGCAGACACGTTCAAATCGTAACCTAAAAATGAAATACAGAACTAACAACCTAAAAACTTTCGGTTACAAATGGCAAATTAAATCATCACTGTCCCGTGCATCGAGGAAAAGAAAAAAAAAACATAACCTCACATTCTCACGGAACAGTGCTTACACGCGTTTGCCCCCCGGAGGGGCGGCGTGCCGCTTCAAAATCATTCTCAGACGAGTGCAGCTTTTTCTTTTCTTTTCCTTCCTCATCTCTTCGTCAGCTCATATATGAACCTACTCCAACAACCGCCACTTGGCGAGTAAGTAAAGTGGAAGTTTGCAAGGGGCTCGATATTAAGCTGATGAGCAAGACGATTCTTGTCGATTCCACCGTAACTGGAATGATATAAATACGCCTACGGCTGATAGTCTTTGCAATGTTTCTTTTTCCGCAGGTCAAAGTCAGAAAAATCGCGGGGGTTGTTGTTGAAATGTGCATGGTAATGTACATACAAATGAACGTCTCGGAGGGCACATATCAGAGGACAAAAATGAGAATCACTTGGGTCATTTCGTTTTCTTTTTTACCGCAACGCATTATTATGCAAAATTTCAATCGATTACTGCTGCCACGAGTCGAAACTTGTTTTCTCCTCAAGGAGGGTATGGCTTTTTTTTTTTTTTTTTGCAAAAATGACGTATAATTAATTCAAACTTTGCATACTAGTATGGTTTAAAGGAAAACGAAGGTTAAGCCTGATTAATATATAAAATACAAAGTTTCAAGTTTGGAATGTCATTTGAAATTTTTTCAATACGGTGGTAAGGAGGTTATCAATTTTTTAATAATCCTTCAATCCATGATTCGCGTCGATTCCGACAATTGCAACCACAAACTGAAAAATGCAGAGTTTCGGGAAAAAAAGTAACAAAACCCAAACATTCAAATCCCGTAGAGGTAAGAAAGACACTTTTACCAGCCACAAAAGACTCAATCCTCGCAGATTTGAAAAGCCGGTTACCAGGGCACAGCAGTTTGTACAAACGACTCCGCAAGAGAGTATTAATTTACACCGACATTCCTCGTTCCTATAATATCTTATGTGCACTGGCTACTGTGTTGTTTTCTTTTTTTTCCACTTCACAATCTCACTTTTTCTGAAAATGGCGAAAAATAATGCGGTCTACGATACATCATACTAGGGCAACAAAACAAAGCGTGCATATGCCAAACTGTAAATATATGTATTCAGAAAGATATACGATAGCCAAGTGCAATTGCGTTCCGTCGTTTCTGCATACTGTATGCGTATTTTTTTTGGTGTTTGATATTATTAATTTTATTTGACGTAATTTAAGAAAATTCCTACGAACCATGGTGATTAATAATATCGGATATCTCACGAAGCAAGACTCAGATGACAAGTATTTTTTTTTCATTGAATGGAAAATTTACCGCATACGAAAGCGAGTTTCAATATTATCAATGTGATACGTACGCATACGTACATTTATTACTGTCATTTTGAAAAGTGTGCAATGATAAGATCGTATTCACGACTCTACTTTAGCTATTTTTTTAACAAAAACTAGCCTCAAAATTTCACTTACACTCTCATTACTCGGCAAACATAACCTCCAAATTTCAACACTATTCCACGCGAATTATGTAGGCACCCAGCTTGTTAATCTGTGAGAAAGCAAATAAAAGGGTCGTGCGAGAAAAAGTGTAGCAGCATTGAGAAAGTTTTACGGCCTCAGTCTACTTGGTATTTTACTGTTAGTGCTAAATTTTCGGGTACGTCAACAATGACGAATCAGAAAACAATGCAAACTACTAAACCATAGCCGAAACGTTTGTTTGTTCCATCTCATAAAAATATCGCTAAAAGAGCCGTGTTAAAGTACAGCGAACTTGAGTAAAACTTTGCGATTACCCGCGAAAAAAAATCTACAATCCAAACGAATTTCAATCTTATAAAACGTAAGTGTCTCCACGCACGCGAGGGAGCAATCAAAAGTCCGAACCAACTCAAAAAAAAAAAAGAAGCGAGAGCCAACAAATAAACAAATGGAAGGAAAAAAAAAAAGGAATCACCACAGCGCCAATTAACAGAAGAGAGCCCACGCGCGCCCAAAAAGAGCACGAGAAGGAGAGTAGGAGGTAGAGGTAAATGACCCAATTACTGTGCACTGAAATTTTTGATTGCACTAAATTTCTCATTTCTCAATGTTTTTCGATGTAAATTGAACCAGTTTTACTTAATCTTTATCTGCAGCATCTTATGCGATTAGAACGACAAACATTTTTCTGTTAAGTAACTTTTTTTTTTTTTTAAATAATTGTTTTAGTGCTGGTATAACTGCGCACAATTATAAAATTAGCACCAGTCGCTGCGCCCCCAATTACTGCGCGGGTATCTCCCATAAGGTTTTCATGCTGAAGCCCTAGACCCAATTGCTGCGCACCAATCACTACGCACGACTACAAAGTTTTGTAGGTTAGATTCGTTTAGAGTCACTCAGTTAAACAATTATAAATGTCATGATGTAAAGTATGATTCTGGATTGAACGTTATTAATGTCCGTACGTGTTACAATATCCAAGCACCCAAATTTTTCAGTCTGTTTTTCTTATTTTTAGTTACCGTCGAGTGCGCAGTAATTGGTGCCTGCGCAGTAATTGGGTCATTTACCTCTATATATAAAGGGGGGAAGATGAGAAAGGGAAACCGGAATCCCATGCAGCGAATTATATGCGCGGCCGTTGACCGGCGATAAGTCTGTTACTCTCGTCTGGTATATACATATGTATTCACATAAAGCAGTACCTATCTCATCTGTCCACGCTAAATGTGACATTATAACTTTCCGCATTGTTGTGCAAGGCTACCGTGTACACGAGCGCGTGCCAAAGAAAAAAGAAAGCGAGATCACTGATATCATCTTAGTATGAAAAAAAGTATATTCATGGGCGTTTGCTCGTGTGTTTTTACGATTTGCGCACTCGCGAGATCCCTCGCAAATGGAAAACAATGACCGAGCAGGTTCTGTTTTGAGAAACCGATTTTTACCATGTATTTTCTTCCCGTAGTGGTCGTAACATAACGTTATTTGTAGATTTCACTGTTACGTGGGCATATTAAACTTTATATCGTCTAACAATGAGATATGACGTGCCTTTCGGATGCTCTACAATAACGGTATATACTTACCAGGTAAAAAGACACGTAAACGCTTACACAACAGATTCGGTCGTCTCGCGAAATCGGCTCAAAAAAGAAATGCGAAATTTGAGTTCAACGATCTGATCTCGAGATCGGTACCGTAGATATGAAAAAGCAAACGATCCATCGACTTGGCGAGTACACTCCCAGACAAACTGTCCCAAGTCACACGATAAACGTGCCTGCATGCAATTAGAGGGCATCGATATTCCCGCGGAAATATTTCATAAATCAAGCGAGTGTAGCGACCTATTGCTCAATGTAACAATTCCCGAATCGTCGAGACAGCTTGTGTGCCTCGGCGTGGCTCTTTCACACAAATGTTACCGTTCCGTTGCGTCACCCCCCCCCTTTATCCCCCTCAACAACGAGATAAGATATAGAAGGGAGAGAGGGCAGTTGTCGAGTCGCGACTTTCCGCAGAAACCAGAAGTCGTGACAATCGGCTTTTTACATCTCGGAAATAACGAGTCCTAAAAGTCACCCACGACACCATAACCTCTCCGCCCCACCCCATGGCCTCTCCCCATTCCAACTCGCTGCGACCGTAAGTACCTACATTTAAGTTTACACGGAGTTTCCCGTTTTTCGAGCCGCCAAATGGCCTCGTTCTCGTGGACCCTCCAAAGTGCAGTAGACTTTTTTTAAAGGGGAACACACCTCACGCTCGGAAACACGAAGTTTGAAAGACCCTCAATTCAGCGCTAAAGGGAGGTTGGAACGGTACAGTTTATCTTTAAAGTTGATTTTAATCATAGATTTTTTTATTAATTTGTCTTACATTGAGAACCATTTTTGATAATATAGTCAGTACTAAAAATTAGAGGAAGAAAATGAAAACTTGACGATTTTATTAAAATTGAAGCCAAACTAGATTGGGTATCACAAAAGATACTTTAGTTTTGTACATAACTTACTTTTAGTTTATAATGTACTTGAGTTTTTTAAATTATCATTTATGAAGTTTTAAAAAAAGTGATGACAAATGTGAGCATACTAGAATGACTACACAAATTTCTCAGCAAATTTACTTAAAAATTTTTTCATAAATTTCTTAAACTTTCTTCATTTGTACATGGTACTTCAAGTGTCTTATAGTTTCCCGTAGATTTTTCAACGCTGAAACCGAATCCGTCCACGGAATTGCTCTAACTGCAGGGTAGGATTTTGAGATATTCCTACCTAAAAGTGCAAAAAACACGATTTTGGCTTATATTTGAGGTTATGTAGTATTGTTACACATTTTTTCCGGAAACTATGTAGAGCACTTGAAAGTGTAAGTCTTGATTTTGAAAATGCCGTTGAAATTGCTGAAATATCTTTTTTTTCACCGAAATGTGTTATATTAAACTTTTATAATGCAGTTGACCCATTATGCCCTTGTTGATATAGTCATTGTGAAATTCATGCATTGTATAATAGTCTAAAGCAACACTTTTCGGTGGAAAAAAAATGTTTGAGCAAACACACTTTCAAGCGCTCAACGTAGTTTTTCTAGAAAAAAATATGTCATGATGCTACATAACCTAAAGTATAGGGAAAAACCGTGTTTTTTGTACTTTTAGGTTATATCTCAAAATCCTGACGTGTTAGGTCAATTCTGAGGTCAGATTCGGTTTCAACATTAAAAAATCTACAGGAAACCATGTACCATTTGAAAGTGCAAAAAAAACATTTTTGTAACACTGTTTTATCGGTCCAGTATTGGATCGATGCAAAATTTTAATGGTAAATTCAAGCTTTTATGCAGGGTATTTATTATTATTATATATATATAATCATGTGAAGTTGCAGATTTCCCTTACAGTGCTGGTAATCTAAAAAAATTTCCATCGTAAAAACTATATTCAAAAATTTCATAAAGGCATGAGTTCTGTTAATTGCTTCACTGCATCCAATGAAGGCAACATTCTTCAAAATATTCCATTTCCTAAACGAGAGATTCCGTCGAATAATCTTTAACTAAGGACAAAAAATTAGTACAGTCGAATATATATACGAAAGTTTTGATTTTACTTATTCTAAAAATTCAATGTATCCACATCACACACACACACATTTTCACAATACCGAAGTACGAAGCTCTTAATTGCCTAATCGATCGGACATTTACACACACACACAAAACATTCTTAGCTTATAGGTACAAAAGCTCGGATTACCTCACATCGACCCATTGCGTGACCGCTCTATTTCTAAAATACAAAATACCAGCACTCGCGCTCATAACACTTGAATCATGCGCGCATCGCCCTCGATTCTCGATACGGAAACAACAACAAAATTATTCGTGCATATGGTATGGTTCTACTGTTCGAGAAATGGAGTAATCGATGGGATAATAATCGAGGCGTATACCGAACATGTCGATAAATAATATCACCGTCTCTTCGGACACGCCGGGCACGCTTCCGCGTGCGGACTGCGGTTCTTTGTGCGGCGTATGGACTTTTATTGTGGCGTGCTGCATAAGCGTGACAGACGGCTAACTTGGATATCCGTCGCGTGTGTACACGGCATTTAAAACGCGGCATGTAAAGTATATAGGTACCAATGATGATTTCTGTTTAGGTGGTTGGTGCTCAACGTAACCTCTTTTTATTCACGGATTTTATGGTTAGTGGGTTATAAATTAGACGAGTTGCTGATTACTTGGTGAGAAAAAAAAAAGTTTTGGGTAGGAAATAATTTTTTTCAAAGTCAATAATTAAAAGTAACGTGAATGAAGATACAGTTAAAACGTTGACGCTAAAAAGATGACTTGCATTGGCTATTGGAACTGAGTTAACTAGTTACTGGCTTTGAGCTCAATTCTGTAACAGCGCCCCCACTGAGCAACTTGGGAACGATTGGTTTTTAATAGAAAGGGCAGTACACTTTGTATTACAATGTATCAAAAGGGCTTTGTATACACGTATAGGTTTGTTTGGGTGTGTTTAAATATACTACGTGTTTACATGCATATATGATACATAGTACTGTCCTTTTCTATTCAATACCAATCGTTCTCAAGTTACTCAGTGGGGGCGCTGTTTCAGGATTGCGCTCGAGGCCAATACATCTGCGTTAATTGGGACACAACCAAGGTTATGAAGACATGTTGCTATAGTTTTTTTACATAAAAATATGGTTCAATTTACTATTTAATTAATTTATTTTTCATTATTTCGTATCTTATTTAGAATCATTTTTTATAGGGTATGGCAGAGTAATTTCTCTGATGGATTATTTTTCCAATTTCATTGATTTCGAAATGGTATATTACGCACCTAGTGATCGAGGTTAAGAATGTCTTAGATTTTACGTGAATAACTCTGAAGTTCTTTCAACCGATTATGATAACCCTTGGTCAATTTTCGTTTTTGGATATTTTGAATGTTTTTGGATTTGAAGTTTAGTTTTTTTTCTGTTCCTATAGACACCTATCGCTGTTACAAAAACGAAATTTTTATTCAATGGACTAATTTTTTTTTTATATATATATTTCCATCTTGATTGCAAGCGTGTATGGTCTTTTTTTTGTTCAANAAAATCGATGTTTTGGTGTTACAATTCTCAGAGTATTATGAAATTTTTTATAAAACATGTATATTTTTACGAAATTAAAAACAATGAGTTATGTGGGTAGATAATATTATAGACTTGTTGTTGGAAATAAAAAATTTTGATTTGATGAAACAATATCTAAAATAGATTAAGTCTATTAGGGATCTGCGTTTCAATCAAATATAATACATTTGTGTGGTTTGGAAGGCGTTTTTACCAAATGCGCTTACGTTAAACCCTGATGTCTTTTTTAAAAATTTCTCGAACTCAAGTTATTTTCAATTTTAGCACATTTCACCTTGGCAGTATCATTATTATTATCGACAAAAATTGTAATTTCAACCTACTTTTTCGTCAACATCGAAAATAAGAACGAGCAGAAACAAAATGTACACGCGTAAGAACAAAACGAATGGAAAAATGAAGAGAAAAAAAGGTTCGAGACTCACCTCGCACCTGGAAGTGTCCAGTATCTCGACCTCGGTGGTAACGTTGTCGATGGTTACGCTGTGCCGGTAGAGGAAATCTGCAACATACAACACACAGAGGGGCTAAATCCAGCGCATGGCAGCCGTTGGCTCAGATGGATCAGTTTTAATCCTCCCACCATGTCATATATATGTATACGTGTATATATTATATGTACAATGTATCATGTACCACCACTACGATGCACCCGAAGAGATAAGAGACACCGTCGCTGCCGACGCCTGCGGATCTCGCTCTCCTCGACGTATTGTACCATGTATATTACGTGGGCATGGTGTACATACATTTCTCATCCACGCGCGCGGATCGACCGTACAGGCGCCGCCGAAGCTTCACGAAGATGATCGCCATTATGAAAAGGGAAGTCGAGAGCGCGATAGGGTAAATGCCGTGTCACGTCTCGACGGATTCACGGTGTCGTTTTTTTTTGTCCCTACTTTTGCTGGGGGTTGCTCGAGATCGCGTGTCCGGATATTGTTGCTTCTCTCGGCTGATGTGCACGCTCGAGGCTGCTCGGAAAGTTGGATTTGTTTTTGAATTTTCACGCTGCGGGAAAAGATTTTTTTTTTTACGGAGGAAAAGTCGATCGGTGTCGGGAAAGGTATAAGGACAACCGCGAGAGAGTAACCAAACTCATCTAGTAACATTTAATGATACCAACAAGACATTCCATGATTTAACACGATGATTACATTGGTTTCTTTAATAAACTGATGGTTTTATAAGTTGGTATCACTGTAAGTCACTAAAATTATCGGTGAATCCAAAATTAAAAAAAAATTCTAGTGATCCCAAAACACACGACTATTCGTTGCACCTCGTTTTAGATAATCTAATTTTGAGAAGTTTTTCGCGTAGGCCAACTCTGATCGGACATAATGAGAGTGTCGATAATTTTAGGGCAAAAATCCTCGTACGTCCCGAGTGTCGAAAACCAAACGAACATAACCTCAATTCGGGGCGCTACTAAAACGAAAAACTAGGCTGAAGATCTATTATTCCACCTACCCTCTCATAAACACGTCGAAAGTTGCGTGTAACTTCGTTGCGTCACACCTTTCAACCGCCGCAATTCCGAACGAGCGAGTCCCTCTTGTACCCGGTTACTTATTATACACATATACGCGTACGAGAAATCTGATGGTAATGTACACTTGAACCGAGCGCGCGAGAAAACACACCGTATCAATCGCGCATGCATTCTTACATCAACTTTTACGGCCGACGTGTTTTCATGAGAAACAAAAATGATCTCCCTCTCTCCGAGCGCGCTTGAGAGCAGCAATAGTTTTGATAAGCACGCGACTTCGAGAGAATTTTCTCGCAACCTGCTGCCGCTGCGAAAAACGTCAAAAGTCCTACTTATTGCGCGAAAAGGTTGAAGGAAGTCCGGCGAGGAGAGAAGCTTGCGTAACGCAAAACACGGTAAGCGCGGGAAGAGAAGTGATCATCTTTAGCCTCCGCGGAGCGTTATTTGGTAAACAACCGCTGCTTGTTTTGAGAAGAAACATTTGCGGAACGCCGCTGACGAGGAAATAACGCGAAGTGACGAGTGCACTCATTGCACGTGTACCCAGTGGCGGATGAGAAAAAGAAACAAAAAAAAAAAAGAAATGGATTTCATCGCGCGTCCTGGTGATAAGCCAGGATAAAAATATTGCGCGAGATAGGGCTTTTGGTCGTATTGAGATTGCGATCCGTGGAAGTTGGTACGCCTGCTTCGTGTGTTTTTTTTTTTTTTTCTCTTCTTATTCCTTATTCTCTCGCTCGATCATGTTTTTTTGCATTCTTTGCTCGATCTGTTTTTGTTTTCTTTTCCTCCCTTTTTTGCGCGTTCCGTCCGCGCTTCTTTGTGCGGCTGAAAAGTAAGCACGTGATTCGATCGACGATTGAAAGAAAATTTGTTGAAAAATATCCTTTGGTATGTGATATTCTGTGAGTAAGTACTGGGGGATCATGCGATAATGCCTTTCCATTTGGAACCTGATTGGCTTGTCATTTATGATATTTTCAGAAAGCACTACATGAAAATTATCTTTAACCACATTCAAATGGTGGTACTAGAAAAAATGATACTCTTCCCAGATTACTAAGTAAATGATATTGGAGTTATTTGAGGTTATGTATGTGCCCAATATATGTACAAGCTTTTACAGTCGGAAAAATGTTAAAGACAATCAAAGTAGAAGTAATTACTCCTTCAACTTGAATTAAGCATTTTAAAAAATCTATGCAATCGTAACTATGCCAGAAGCAATAATTGTCCGACTGAACAATGTGTTGTAATGTATTTCCTAAACTCACCGTCAGATTGAGCCCAATAACCTCATTACTCATCTCATCGATCAACAACAAAGTTTTATACTTTTACGCACACTCCGATCATTTGCATGACGAAAAATAAGCTTAAAAGGACAAGCTGAATGGAAATCATAGAAAGCAACTCTTCTTACGCGCGCTCGAGCGCAACAACTCGCGCAGCTTCTACATATGCGTCCGGCAATTACGCCAACGACGCGGGACACTCAATCGATCGCGATTAGCCGATTTTTCCGGCGTCGGTATCTCCGACTCGCGATACACACCGATATTCGCGGGGAAATCGCGGAAATCGCGCGGATTAATCGGCCCGATCGCGCCTGAGAAATAAAAGAAAGCGATAGACGTAAGCGCGCCGAGAGCCCGGGACAACGCGGTCCGTCGTGTTCTTGACTTCCTGAGTATAGCGTTTCCATCTCTGGAGTCTTACAGTATGTATATATATAACATATACTCGGGTGAGAGTGATCATTTACATTTTTGTTTTCATTTCGAATTCTCTCGAAAATCGTGCGCGATCGAAATACGGTGACGATGACGTTGATACGAGCACACGCGTGCGAGTTTAAGACGACTACCGTCTTGTGCCCGAGCATGGCAATTAACTGCTGTAACGACCGGCTTTCTGAGCCGAAAGACTACACGTTTTTACTCCATAAAATAGTCCATTTGGACTTTCCTCAACGAAATCGGAATCACTTGAAATCATTGGAATCATTTATAAAGTCACCTCGAATCAGATCTATAAAATGTTTTAAATGTATCAGCAACAATAATTATCTACCGTGATTGAAAAATCGTGTGTTATTTTAAAGGGCTCGATAATAGTTTTTCTTTTCTGCTCAAGTTTGTGGCCCTTAGTGTCGCCCTATTAGATATATGTCATTATAAATAGTTTAGATTACAGTGAATCTAAAGATATCCTTTAGTAGACAGAATCTTAAGAAACCGTACTTAAAGCTCGCTTTTTCAACGAAGGCGCTTATGGCAGGTAAACTAAGACTAATGATTTGCAACTCGGATCGAAAGTGTCTGACATTATATCAGCACACACGTGTTGTAGGTTATAACTTCATTTTTCAAATGCCGTCGTTGAAAATATAGATGACCGGCAAAAATTTTGAGATATTCTATTTATAATTGATCGAGTTGTCGTATTTCCGTAGGTAAACCTATGTTTCTCTTGTGTCAGTGGTGCCAACTATCAAAGGTTTTTGAGAAAGTTAAGGCTCCAAGTCTGGGTTGGTATCCTTACTCGCTGGAATCTCCTTAAAACAATCATACGAACTTTTAATCATATTATTTCTGTCGTTCAAGTTCATGTTACCCTTTTCTAAAACAGTACCCATGTATTAAAATCGTTAAAAGAGCATAAATGATTTTAAAATAAAATAAATACACCAACCTACTGGGACAGTTTTTAACAAGTGAGCCGATGAAATCATCATAAAATCATTTTCAATTCTTTGACATTTGAAATCATTTTCCCATGAGGGTATCAAGTAATGGGAGCACCCTATGGCAAAACTTGAGATTTCGAAAAAAAGCGCAAGCAGTCAACGATTAATTTATACATTCGGAATCACCCATCCACGATAAAGCAGTTAATAAAACGATTCACAAAGTAATCTTTTGTTTACGTTTTTTTTTTTTTTTTTCATCTGGAAAGACAAAAATACAAAGTTTCTTTCGCAATTGGAGCTCCTCGCATCCAATAATAGATTTTTACGCACACACGTGTACGAGCATGGAGCGGAAAAAAATAATATGGCCCGAGAGACGAATGGAAAACACCGGTTTTTACGGCGCCGTTTCCATACACGCTTATGGAAAGAGCTAGAGGGAGTCCAATCGTGGAAATAAGAAAAAAGAACGATGCGCCACGTATCCCCGCAAAATCAGTGGTACGCCGATCTTCTTTCGTTCGAGAGCCCAGTCGCACGGAGATCGGTAAACACACCGGCGCGCTTGTAAAGCTCCGAAGAAGAAAAAAAATACTCGCTCACAGACACATCGATCGGTGCGTTCACCCCCGCGATGGGCACGAGAACGGGGAAACAGAAAAAAAAGAAAAAGGTCCATTTACATTTACTCGGCTACGGTCGACGACTTCGAGCGTGTTAGGGAGAATCGTTAGCGCGGGGCCGATTTTATTGCGCCAGTTTTAATAGCTCGCGCACGCGGGAGGAGCCTTGTTTCGCTTGCCACCCGTAAATTCGAACTGCCGATCATTACCGTGCTTTCCGAAATCTCGAGCTATTCCACGTCCGATCGTCGTCCTCGCGTACCGATTTTTCCGCTCTTGAGGCTCGTTTCGCGATCCCCGGGGGTTGTTTTCCGGATTGTAGCTGCGATTTTACCGATCTTCCGAGACCATACCAAGCGCACTAAGAATTTTTCCACAAAATCGGTACTTGGAAAAAAACCCCAGGGGTCTTTTCCCTCCGAGTATCCAAACCGTCCACACCAGTGTATGTACGTGCATGCGGATTGCAGTGCATGCTCGGGCATTGATGAAAGCCGATCATACTTTTCCGCCTCGCGTGTGTTTAAATCATAATATATATATATATATATATATATGTATTGTATATATATGTGTATATTCATGTATTATGAAAGCAACGGCAGCATTTGTGTATACGTAAGCCACTGCCATATAATTGTACGTACACATTATTCTGCTAATCCACAAGGAGGGAGTATACGAGAAAATAGGTAATGCATGTATGTATACATATATACGTGCACGATTGCCGCGCGCGTACAGGTATGGGATAACGCGGAGAGTTAAGTGGCGCCGTTGGGTTAATTTGTCTGGCGCCCGCGCGCGTGCGAGTCTCTCTCTCTCTCTGTGTGTGCAAGTGAGCCTTTGCATGCAGTGTGCGCTGGGATTTACTAGTTGGGTTATTGGGAAGGTGTGGGTTTGAACGGTTCTCCTTCTCTCTCGGTTGGGTTCGCGGTTCGCAGGTGTCCGCGACTTTCCGCGCATTGGCGATGCCGGAAGCAATTTCGTCCGTTTTGAGGGATAGCTTGATGCCTTCGTTGGCACGCGGAATTTGCTTTTCCATCTGATTATCTGTACGTTTTACACGTTCGTTATTTCTTGTACCTATTTTGAGGAAACGAAATAAAAAAAATAACTGTTTTTAGCCCTGTACACTTTGGTGTCTTTTTAATGTTTTCAGTAAACTGCATAGCAAAAAAGTTCTCAAACGACAGAATAATTTCGGTTGACAGCCTTGGCGTGATTTTTATAACTTTTTTTTCCATCACTGTATCGTCGGAAAGAAAATTTTTTCAAGCAACGAAGAAAAGTGGACCACCAGCGGCTGAATTGCATGTGTGATGGAATATGACACGTTGTATACTAATTGCTTTTTGTGATCTGCTCATTAAAACCGTAATTTATTGAATGATAAATGATATAATAGAGTGGTAAACACCAATTATCTGGTTTCAGAAAACTTTTGCTTTGTAAAAGGTAAAAGTCCAAAAGTAATTATTTATTTGCTATTAAATATCAGACCCCAAGCGGGTAAAACAAAGTTTCCGAAGTTTTTTATTCAGAGAATCAAGTTGTTTTTTCAATCATAAAAATGTTATTATTGTTATTATTATTATTAATATCAGAACAGTTAAAACGATGTTACTGATTGCAAACGATATTTCCTGCTAGATACTCTGTAAATTTAAACTATAGTGAAAATCACTCAAGTCCAATGAATACAAACGTTATGGGTCAATGGGTTCATTCGATGATCTGTTCGATTTGACAAGGAGTGACTCCAAAGACACTTTCATATCTTTGGTCAAGTACAATATGTTTACCTACTAAGTGTAAAATTATCGTTTATTTTTACTGTACGAGACCTTTACCTTGAATACCAACTCAACCGTACAATAATCCCTCGGATAAGGTCGTGCGATCTGAAGCTAACAGAAAAAAAGGAGCCACGAATAAACCCTTAATCGTCAAACGTAACTATATTTTAGAGGAACAATTAATTGATCTATTAAGTTTCGATATAGTGACGAAAAGGAAATATACTTTAAGTTTATGTAGCTTATACATGTATGGAGGAAGCTCATGAGATACACGTGTATATACGGTATACGGGGCAACTACTTAGCGTAACGGTACACCCATACATCCCCGTGCACTGCACGCAAGTTACACAACCGTAAAAAGACGGATAATGTAAGTGCGTATACACGATACAATGTATATAGGAGCCGACGCGAGCAACGTGATATTTTCCTTTTCGTTTCACGTGCGATTCTTATGATGTAATTTGCCAGAATTTCATTCACCAGTGAAAGATTCGGCGGATTTATAAAATTGACAGGAAACTCTGTACAAATCAGTTTCCTGTCTATCCGATTTTTCATAATCTCAGCTGCACATATTACAATCGGCAAATTTCATGTGAATAAAACTCATGAGCAGTAGTGACAACCATAAGCAAAAAGGCCCTGACCATTTAATGCGTTCACTGCACACTAAGGTAGCAAGTGACTATCAATGTAGCCAACACATTAATCTACGTCTCATTTAGAAATAGCATTGGTTTTTATAGGTAACATGTAGACCATTAGGGCGGTGCACTGATAGTTACTAGCTAGTTCCGTAGCGAAAACTTTGCCTCTCTGTCGCTGGGGATCGTCCGCCGGTATTTATATAGATACTTTGGAAGGAAGGGAAACTTGGCGCGCGATGATTACGCATATTTAGTAAATACTATTTACTCGATTATGGCAGTTGGAGGAGTTTCAAACCGATGTAGTACATCTGTGCCCGTAAAACCGCTGCGACCGACCACCTGTAAGCGAAAACACCTTACGTTACGTTAAAATTGAAAGTTGCTCAACGCGCTTAAATCAAAACTTGGTCCAGTTTTCACCTTGTGACCTCGAACGAATCGTGCTTATTCAATCTGCGCCTTGAAGTGTTTAACGCGAATTTCGCCCTTCGAAAAAAAAGGCGTTTACGTTTAACCTGTAATTTTTATGCTCAAAGCCACGGGATGATGATAAATATGGCGATAAACGTTGAGACTTTTTTGCTGTATCACTTGAAGGATCGTCTTACGAAAAAAATTACGCGTACAAAATTTTCACGTAGTTTAAAAATTCAACGGTCAAATCTCGACTGAAGCAGTTTTATCACGTGAGTCATTGACAAGGTTTTTTTAAAACGATTATTTGTAAATATCGTTTATTGAGTCACATTTAGTACTGATTCAAAATTGTAGATCATGATATCGGATATAAAAGCTCATAAGAATGATTATCTAAAATTTGTGCTTAACCTCAAAATACCAGCAGTTGATACTTGTCTATCATATGCTTTCAGCATAGGACATGAAAATGCATGCCTGTATTTATTTCAATATTTTTTGATTAAGTCCGGAAACGTGTACATTTTTATTGTGTCAGTTTTTAGCTCAATTATGTTTGGTAAATAAATAACTAGGCGACAACTTTCAGTAAAGAACTGCTTAGTTACCATAAGAGCACAAGTTTAGAATTTATTTTTCATTCGTCATTTTCTTGCGTTTATATTTGTGAGCCTATTCTAAAAGTTTGAGGAGTAGTGCATTGTAACCGAACAAAAGATTCCTCAAGGTTTCATGTCATTATGTTCATAATCATTTCATAAAAGAACCACTTTAAGTATGCTGAATCCAAAAATTCCGTCTGTAAAATTTCCAACGAATCCCACGCAATGCAAATCAAAGAAAATTTCGCTATAAATACGCGCAACTCCAACTTTCTCGAAAATACGATGAACGTCACTCTAATAGCAGTCCCCGATTCATTTGCCACCACCGCACATTCATTTTTGTCCTCCAAAATGATAATTACGCAGACGCGTGCACATATAGGCCAGTTAAGTTGCGTAAAATTAATTGAGACATCGCTCGTTTCATTAAGATCGCTAAGTAGGGTAATTATACAAAGTAACGATCTCGCGCCTGGCGTCGACACCTCGAGCAATATAAACGCGTCTGCGCATATATAAACGGCAGTACGTCAATGTTTATGTTAATCGAGAAAGTGATTTCGATTGAGTGCCAAATTATCCCGCATGTGTCAAATCGCGTAAGTACTGGCTGAAAATGTAATTTTCACCCGCTATATGAGCCCCGTCGATATCTCATCCCACCATCGGTGCGCGAAAAACGACTCGCGTGCAGAGGTACGTGTGGAAAAAAAAAGGCAAATACGCGCGTAGATGAAGAAGTCCAAAGTAGAAAGCCTGAGAAAAGTTGAGCCGGACAGCAACGACAACGGCGAACGCCACGCGCGCGTATAGAAAGCGCCAAGTAGCGCTCGATTCCTTGTCTTTTCGTCTTTAAATTTTATTTTTTTCCGCTCGGTTGGGTGTTTGGAAAAGCTACGTGGGTATGTATACGAGTGAGTCTCTGAAAATTGTTGGTTCTGTTTAAGTGTACGACTTTGGGGCTGCATGGTGTTGTTTCATTACACCACGTAAGGACACTCGAGGAAACTTGACTGCGGTGGCGCTGGTTGTACTTAAATCAAACGAGAGTACGAGAGACGACTGATCAACTACCCCCACTCTTATGGGGTGATATAACTCACTCAAACGAAGTTGAACATGATTTTGGGACGCCATTTTGATATAATTAGCGCCACCACAGTTAAATTTAATTGGAGGAATCCTGTTTTGTAAAAGTATCATGGTTTCTATCCCTATTTAATACGATTTTTTTTAATATTTTGAAATTGTGGATACTTATTGTGTCTACAACTTTTTCTTTTTTATTAAAGTCTGGTTAGAAATCGGAAACGAGTTAAATAAAGGGCACTAAAAACAACCCTCGATCGTCAGTGAATCGGGTGGGATTCGATTGATTGATTCTTTTTGATAAATAGTTTTGATTGAAACGTCAACTACAAACTTTCAAATGACACTTACTCTCTTACTTTAAAGATCACTTCCCTTACCAAAAAAAAAGTAGTTTTCGTCGTACAAGTGACATTGTGTGGCGCCATTTTTCCTACTGAGGGCGCTGTAAACGTCCAAAAGTCACGACACTCACAAAAAACACCCCTTTCCAACATAACCTCAATTTGGAGAAAAACTCCTTCCGTTCTCCTTGCTCATCAAAACCCTCCACAGCCGATTATTTTTGCGGAACCCGTCGTATACCAAATCACGCGAAGGATCATAAAGCACGTGCGGCGCAACAAGTGAAAACGGCAGTTAAAACCCCCGCGCACTTCGGTGAATCCAACTCGGAAATCGGTGTTAGGGGGGATTTATATCTGTGTACGCGAGCCAAGAGGGGGGGGAGGGGAATGCATGTTAGTCGAGCGCGAGGAAGGATTTGAAAACGAAGGTGATTGATCGGTATGTGCGGCCGAGAATGTAGGCTATACGGTAACGATCGGCTTTTAGTTTTCGTATACCCACTTGTGTGAACAGGTGAGTGCGTGGGAGGGATGAAAATTCCCTCGACCAACGTTGCGGATGGCTCAACAATTGACGGCACCAATTTTTTTATTAAATTTGAAAAATGAATGAAAAAAGAAGCCCAACGGTGCCTAAAAATAGCATCAAAAGATCGGTACGCGTGATCGCTTACTCCCACAGCAGCAAAAACAAAAGAGTCATCGTCCTCACCAACCCTTCGATCCCTCACGGTATTCCCAGACTACACCACGCCTGTTGCACACATCCCATTGGGTGAAAAAAAAAGAAAAAAAAAAAAAAAAAAAAAAAAAAAAAAAAAAAAAAAAAAAANAAAAAAAAAAAAAAAAAAAAAAAAAAAAAAAAAAAAAAAACAGAAAAAAACAACATAGAGAGAAAGACACACAGACAGACGGACAGACAGGGAGTAAAGATCGGAAGGTCCGATATTCGCGGCAGCTGCAACAGTAGTGTATACATGTACTGTATACACGTATATATACAGTACATAGGATGCAGATCTCACTCTCGCTCGAAGCGGCGCGGCGCGAGAGAGCCGTCCATAACTCACGACGCGGCACAATAATTACTCCCTCTCCCCCTCGCGTACACACTTACGTATATATATATAGGCATAATATAAGCTCAGTTGCACGTGAAAATCTGCCGAGATTTTCATCTGACTCTGTGTATATATACGTATACACACCACTGCGTTTTACGATCCATTATATATCATCTGCCGTGCTTTTATTTTTTTTTATTTTTTATTTTTTTTTTTTTCTTAGCCAGACGTGTAGGTGCGCGCGGGAAGGATGAAGGAAGAGGGGTAATAGACTTTCGCCCACTATACGCTATTCTAGTTTTTCGCTCCTCTTTACGACTTTTGCGAACGGGCTTTTGAGTACGCGAACACCGCGTATGTGGGTAAGTATATGCTTTACACTCGATGGTGTATCCGCGTCTTTCTGCAGTAAAGAGATGAGCTACCCGATTGTTAGTTAATTGTCCATTTTGAGCCATGAGCTTGAATTATGGAAAATTACTCAAGAAAAAATTGTCACGTCTAACTCTGTGGATATTCAGTTGTTAAGATTATTATCGATTCGTAAAGTCTGGATGGAAAAAATCGTTACAGTAATTTTTACGGTAAAAATTACGGATACATTGGGGCGTCATGACAGTTGGAATAATTCTTACTCCAAGTTTCACGAAACAACGTTTACGTTGGAATAAAGTGATTTTTATGTTATTAATCTAAGTACAGCCTTAAAATTTTTTGCTTTCTATTGTACAGTTCTAAATTACGGTTTTTTTACCTTGGTAAAAACCGTTTGGAAGTTAAAGAGCAGATGAAGATTTATCAGCAAGTTTTTTCCCATTTCACCACAATAACACCAATTTTCATTCTTAACTTTGATTATTTTCGTGTCATTAATGTTTTACTTATGGCATAATATTGTTTTAGGTTAGGAGTAAAGTTCGGAGAGAATTGATTATATTTGCGAAATAAAATTGTTTTAGGTTAGGAGTAAGGTGCTAAAAGCATCGTTCAGTACACTGTTTTAGGTTAGGAGTAAAGTTCGGAGAGAATTGATTATATTTGCGAAATAAAATTGTTTTAGGTTAGGAGTAAGGTGCTAAAAGCATCGTTGAGTATCTTGAAACCATGAATTACTACAGGCAATCAAGCGGTTTCAGTAAACTAATAGTTATACATAACCTAAAATGTATAAGTTTTTAAAAAAAAGTTAAGGGCAAAATTACCCTACACGCACTTAAACGTCCAAAATTACATTATAGCAGTCATGTAAGGTCATTGTCACTTGTCCAAACTTCACACTTATATCTACCGTAATTTTTACGGTAAAATTTCTTCTCTTCGTAAACTTGTGTATAAAATGAGTTATCGAACAAACGCACAATCCCGTATATTCATAAGCCCGATAATACACTCAATGAATTGCATACGACTCGTATCATTCATTATACCGTGCAGATACACATATTATACACATACGTACGAAAAAAAGCACCCGTGGACAAAAAAATCAATCCGTACAATAATTATTATAAATCACAGGGCCGATGCGTAAAAATTTTTTAACCTTCGCGTATAAGTACATGCATTCGTATCGCCGACGATAACAGCCAGATACAAAACCCGCAAGTAAATATATCGGAACGAGTCCTTCGTGAACGAAAATGAGGATGGGCCTCTTTCCCGTTTCCAGTGTCCTTCTCAAAAACAGGGATAACGATTGAAAAAAAAAAAAGTCGATCCATCATAGCCAGCCCCGAAAACTCGACCCGCATGGATAATTTTATCCTGTGAAAAAAAAAAAAAAATTTCTGCTCACGATATACACACGTCTCCTAAACCAGTTCTCACAAAACAAAGGGGAAAAAATATACACGTAATCTCGAGCTTATGTATACGATAAGCTGGGCGGTTTTTTCTTATTCTTCCCTATTTAATTTATCGATGTATATTATATATAATATATATGGTCCGCTTCGTGTACGAACAGACACACGCGCGCGCGCCTCGAGGTGTCGAGCGAGCAAAAGAAATAAGGAAACACAGGACGCGTATGAAGTAAGTAGGTATCCCTCGGCGGTGTAATTTTAATAAACGCTACCGGTCTTCCATCGTCTTCTGCATGCTCTTCTTCTTCGCCGCTCACAGGAGCTGATGTATTCCACTCGCACGTGTATGTATAAATACAGGTATACTAGCACATTACAGGTATATGCATACACATGAATAGCGAAGAAATAAAGGATGATAATCTGCTTTTATTTCGACTGGTACTGCGGGGGGTTCCGGTGGAAAGCGAAAGTGGTGATTTTCGAGATGAAACGTTGATGTGTCGAGTGTTTCTCTAGATGTACAGCGTATGGATTTTTCGAGATTGATATTTTTAGTCGAGTAACGGAAATTTCAGTCTTTCGCGATTCAATGTATCCATTGGAAATACGATGTATGATTTTAAAATCTCGACGCACGTTACGGTTCATCGAGAAAATTGGTGTGCGTGTTTTAGTGTTATAATATATACTGGAAGAAATAAAACGATCATTGAAATCGGAAATTCGGTCGATGCGATGGGAGAGTCCGTACACGATGTGTACTTGTAAATTTTTTTTAAATATTTGTCTATCAGAGGATCGTCTGGGAGTTGTGCCTTTATAATTCGAGTACGGAAAATGTATATACCTAAATATTAATTAATTTTTTTTTGTTTCCCATATGAACGAACATTTGGGATTGTGAAATACGCATGGAAACATATATCGACCTTCAAGTGTTTCATGATACATTCTCAAGTTTTGTAAAATAATCGGTACCGGTAGCATCGTAAGAGGTACATCAAAATATTGATTTAGTGTACAAGTCGTCTGCGAGGCTTTTTTTCAATGAACAAGAGGAAATGTAAAAGAATATACCTATTTCAGATTATAGTTAATTTATTCTATCCACCGATTTTTAAATAAGTTTATACGCCGATTTCAGAGGTTTATGCCACCACTCCACGTCTGGAATTACGTTTCCGATCGGTTTTTAAGATCCAAAGTTTACTTTAGCACATGTGTCCTTGACGGTACGTATAATCAATTATAATAACTTACTTGTTCTAAAAAAATTATTATAAATCGTTACACATCGAACGTTAAAAATTATTGTAACGATCATCTAACATCTACGAGTCACCATTTAAATTAAACTCAAGAAGGTATGGGTAATCATTTCCAAAAATCTGCCTCGCGCTACCGGTATTGAATACACAAGTGTGTAAGTGCATCGAGTCGAGTATTTTTAGCCCGTGGATTATTAATGCACCGGTAATTAAATGATTGATTAAAGCCGCGCTTCGTAATTGGAGATCATTCGTTCCCTCTCTCTCTCTCTCTTTCGATCACTCGGTAGAGATATGCATGTGTAATATATAATGTATACCTTCGAAGTGGTGTAATTGTCCGGTTTACTCGTGCACTCGATTTAAATTTATTTAAATTCGAGGTGGGCATCGCTGAAAAATACGTTTGCGTTATCGTTTCACGCGTTATAAAATTTTTTAAAGGGACTCATCACCTTTTTCAAAAATGACTGAGAGTGTTAGCATTTGCGGATTTTTTTATTTTATTTTTCAAGTCCTGATGAATTTATATCTCCCATTCGAGCATAGATTGACGAAAAAATCAAAGTGAATATGTTTTAAAAATTTAGCTCATACTTTATTAGAGGCCTCTATTTTAAGATTGAATGTAGTACGTAAAGAAATGACTTTTAATCACGAAAAATTAACGGTTCGTATGGTTGTAAACAAGCTCTTTGTACTGAGAATTGAAAATACATAATACCTTGGCAATAGATTTCGAATGACATCAAAAACAAAAAAGCACATTTATAGGTTATGTTTCTTTCTCATCAATACAGCTGAAAGATATCGATGAGTTTCAAAACGTTAAATAAATGGAGTCCTCAAAAGGAGATTTAGACCAATAAGTATGGCTGCTATCATTCATTCTCTGACAAGGGTCCCTAGCGATGAGCCTCCAAGCCTGAATGAAAGAGCCGGATGACGAGAGTTATACGTGTGAACCCCTATCTAGTGATATTTTTTGTCCAAAGGGCCCACCGGCCGGCAAATCATGTGTGACCCATAAACGTACCGGCCAGTGTACGCGATGTGGCTTCGACGGGGTGAAAAGTATCGGTAAAGTGACATCTTTTACATTGCTAATATTATAATAATAATAATAATAATAATAATAATATATAATTGATGATGATTGTCGTGTGTAACTGTATACTTTTAACCACTATATTCTAGAACATAACGTCAATCAACGTGTGTTTGATGCATTTGAAAAACGAGATTGAAGTTTTATATTTAAGGAAGACAGATCTACTCTAATAAGTTGACGAAAGAAGATACGAGATTTGATAGTGATAAGGAAATGCAAAGTATGTGTCCTACGTTAATTTACAATTATTGTGTCCAGCAACGATGACAATGTTCAGTTCAATTAATATATACGAATTTATTATATATATATATTCTGCCACTCGAATGTCAAATTCCTTAATCATTGGATCTCCTACTTCAACAGGTACAACAATACTATTATTACGTGATCTTGGTGCGTAAACCAACGAAACTACCACAGTTTACATTTATGATCATTTTTCTCACAGTGCACCTATTAATAATAGCAACGTCATGATTGAAGGAATAGGAAATTACCTTTTGGAGCTACGCAAAGTAAAAAAAAAAAGACAATAATTACAATATGTTTATGCTTTTCAGGACAAAGCGAAGCGTAAACTCGCGTCAAAATTGAGTCATGCAAACGACATTCAAATAAGATGCTTTTACATACATGTCGCAACGAGTGTAAATAAGTTAAGGAATTCGCTGTTATTGTTTGACAATTTGAACCAACGGACACCACCGCACACGTATGCAAGAAACGATGCATGCACCCGATCGCGGAGTAGTCACTTTTCGTTTTACCTTGAACTCGTGAGTACACGTACATGCAAATTAAGCGGAGTCTCTCGGCGCGTCAGCGAATTTTTTCCCGGTTCGAAGTATGCCAAACACTCGTCTCGTGCAAGCTGCGCATCATCACTCAAACGAAAGTCGTCCCCGAGAAACGTATACATATATACAAGTACGCGCATTCATCCATGTGCACAATCATACATTATAAACATCGGCAAAAGGTTGCAACTTTGCTAGAAATCGTGTCTGGTCTATACCCCGTTCCTATACGTACACAAGTTGCAAAAACAAAAACAAAAAAAAAGCTGTATCTTTATATGTATGAGGATACATCTATGTGCACGCGAGAGCAGCAGCGAACGTAAAAGAGACGCGGGGAGTGAATTACACGGTAGACGCGCGCGATAGCGCTTTATCTCTCGGCCAACCGAGGAATGATGGATTATATATTCCGCGAGCTTGAAATCCAGTTCTTCGAGGGTTTTTTTTTTTTTTTTTTTTTCCTCCACGTAGTGACGGATGAATCCGCGCCCCGGGAGTCTACAAGGTAGCGGTGTCTTGCTCATCTTCGCCGGGACCCGAAGGTGTGATAGGAGAATCGGTGTCGATAAGGTTCGTCGGAGAAAAAAACCAACATTCCCAAATGCTAATCCGAAGTGTATTGCGTTTAAAAGCGCATAGGTTGCAAGGCTTTTTTTTTGTTACAAACAAATTGGTCGGCGGGGCTTCAAAACTTTGAAACCTTTATAAAAATGCAGCTTGGAGCTTTACAATTTGCCTTACGGTTAGCTGTACTTGGACATATTATTTTCGGTGAACGTAGTTGTAAGATAGAAAAATACAGTTAAACTTGAGTTTGAAGATTACGAAGATTACGGAGAATCAATAGCCCAGAGTAAGTGATACATATTCGTTTGTGTCATCAACAAAACCAAAAGGGTAGAGCTTGAATCGCCCACTGTAGTATTTATTTCCTGATGGTATTGAAAACTCCTGTAATAAAAAAAAAAAACAAAAAAAAAAAAAAAAAACAATTTTTAAATTATATGGGAGCACGAAGTACTCATTATTTGAGACACACGGTTGGTTCTGGAATGAAAATAATTTACAAATCTCAAAGTTTTTTTTAACCCAATACAAGGGTAACTTCGATAAGTTTGAAAAACTACACAATTAATTCTTGAACATATTTTTGAGAAACTTTTGTTAAAAATCATTGTGAATACTTCAGCAATATTTTATATCTATGATAAGAATGAGGCTGATAAAATTCAGCCTATTTATTTATGTACGATGTAATTTAACCATACAATGAACAAAGAATCCTCATATGCTTTATTGTACAAATCGAGTTTTTTAACTAAAAATAAAATAATGTAGCTGTGACACTACAACTGGTATTGAATTAAGTTCGAATGAACTGAAATGATTTAAATTGTATTGGAATATCGAGTTATTAGAAGAAATGGGCTGTGACATAGATCATCAAGATAATTGTGGTGAGTTACAACAATTAAAAGTTACGTTTCTATGATTTTTGAAATTACAAGTGCGCTCAGCCGCAGGGATAGTATTTTAGATGGATCCATATATTCCGTTCGTCCTCATTTTATTTGTAATTCGTTGTTACTCGGAACTGTGTAAAACTGTGTGAATTGGAGGCCGATATTATTTTCTGATTAATTTAAATCCATTTCGATGAAATTACACTTTGGCATGAAATTAAAATTTAAAAATTTCGATTAACTATCAAGTTACGATTACATTGGAAATTTTAATCTCCTCTCCAATTCACAAATCGAAAAATTTTCGATTCAGCGGACCAAAGTTTGAAACTTAGTTCCTAACAAGTTGGAAAAGTAGAGTTACGATTCTCCTACAGGTGGACAGTCCTGTTAGTTCAAAATTAATAAGGAAAAAAAAACCACAACAATTTAAACCAAGACAATTTTATCTTTAACAGGGAAAACATCTCTACATTATGCTGTTGAGTTTTACAAGGAATTTGAAGTTTCAATTTTACTATAAGTTGGATCTGACATAAACATTGCCAATAATGATGGAGAAACTCCATATACTTGCTCTTGACGAGCATAGGAAAAAGCTCATTGTTGCACGCCTGTACTTCTGTCCAAAAAACGAGGAGATTTTGCCAATTGATGTTCAATTTGACTCGGATTTATCAACATTCGAAAAGACGTTCATTACCCCTCGAATTTCACTTGGCGATATTCTCACGGATCAATGACGAAGAGATTTCCTGCGCTGCCGAGACCCCAACGCAACACCATCCTCGAGTTCATCAAATTCGATGACCTGAAATTACAACCCAAAGAGTTGACGCCGTTGTTCAAGTTGCAACGCAGAAAATTCTTGAAGACTGAAAAATTGTTCAACATTGCAATAACTGCACTACGAGAACTTTTGGATCCAAGATTACCCGGACACTGTCTCCAATCTATTACGATTAATTTGGATTACGAACACCTGTGGGCTTTGTCTCCGATGAAAAACAACGAGGATTCATAAGAGATTCGCAGGGCGCGTGGAATTCAGAAAGAGCCGATCACACGTTTGATGGATAACAACTTAATCGTTGAGTATGGCAGAGTCGATTGTCCGGTCTGCTACTTTATATTTTTTTGTACGCGATTACACGTATGTTAATTTATTTTACTCAAAAGTCCTTATATAAAATTGTTTTTACACAAAAATGTAATTATCGAGGGTCGAAAAAATAGTCGAATCGAACGAATTGTTTGATTTTGCAGCACGAAACCTGTGACACTCGTGAAAATTGATTGATCGGCGGAGCCGAAAAATGTAGGTCAATTGTACGCGGTTCAGCTGAGAAAATAGGACGATCGCTCCGTTTATATACACATACACATTTAGCCGCATCAAATACGAGTAGCACCGCCCCGATTACAATAAAATTACTCACCGCTCGTCGAGCTGTACTCGCCGATGTAGCGCCGCGTCAAGTATCGCACCACCACCGCTGAAACAGAGAAAGAAAAAAATAATCACATCATCATGCGTAGGCTCTTTTTTTCTTATTGTATTTTCCCCCAATGTGCCAATATTCATTAATGTAATCGACTGTTCGATATCGGATTCCATTGTCATTATCGATGAAATTTTTTTCGTTCCACACACACACGGATTTACCATGAATCGTAGCGAAACAAACAGCAATAACGTAAATCATCGTGGTCATTGGATGTGTGCGCGCTGTTTTCTCGGTCGGGGCCATTAATCATCGCGACAAAGCGGCGAAACAATGCCGCCCGGCACAGCCCATACGAACTATTAGGTACACGGGTACATTGCATTGGGTGCAGTATGCCAATGATAACGCACGCAATGGGGAGGGGACTGTCGAATTCCACGGGTGTGTGCACACAAGTGCCGTTGTCGTATCGTTTTGGGGTACAATGCACGCGTCCGAGAATCAAGGCCGAAAAATGCACGTTCGAGCTCCAGAGATAACAGAGAAATGGACAGTCGAAGCCGCGCACCTTGGATTCTGTGACAATGTGATAATATATGTGTGGGTGGTGCACGAAAACGTGTACATTTTGTACATTATTGTCGTGAAAACATCAGAATAAAATTGTTCGAACGACAGATAACACAGAATCGCTCTGGTTGCATTAAGTTTATTGCTATGTAGTACAGTGGCGACGTGTAAACGTCCGATTTTTATTACGAGGATCGGTAATCTAATTGGTTAGTATACATACTTGGACAAGCGATTTTGCTCTTACTCTGATGTATGCGCGAAAAACACGTACTCACAATGAATAGTTTGTGCGATTAATTTAGTTGCATTTTTGTTAATCTTTGCTCTATCGATGTATCGTTCGTTTAAATAACGTTGGGGAACGCAATTTGTAATACATTATATATTATTGTATTGAGTAACGATTGAATTTTCAAAAATAATGGAAAATAGAACGATGAAAAAAAAAAAAAATCTTTTTGCCATCAACATTAGAGAAAATCTGGTACTTATTGCTGCGTGAAAAAAAAGGCCGAATCTATTAATTGCCAACGGTATTTTTTTGTTCAACACGAGGTAAAAGGGAATTGAAATAATTGATTAAAAGACGGTTTTTCAATTTGTCCCTAAATATCATTAATTTCAACCATTAGTCCTCATGTAATCAATTTACAACTGATTCATGCAAGAAAAAAAAACGTAATTACTTAGAGCAGGTACATTTCTGTCAAAGTATTTAGTCACTAACAAACATATATGTACAGACCCTAGGGTACATAGTAAAGCTACCGTGAGTTGAGAAAAAAAAAAAGAAAAAAAAAAAAGAGTCTGCACAAAAGTTCCACAAAAGGTACAAACCAAATACGCATATAAACCACACTCGCGTATAGTATCCATTTCTCTGATGCCGATCACACCAGCATCGCGAACCCTCCCATTATCCACCGAGAGGTTGGCAAGGTCGGCACAATCCTTTGCCGGGGCCGGAGACGCCATATACGTTGTCCCCCATTGAATCGCCCGCAATTCGAAATATCAGGACTGCAGGTTTAAAACAAGTATATACATCCCCGGTAAGGAGCCGCTGACCCGATTCCGCTAGCCACTGAGCACACCTGTGCTGCAGATATGCATACATATAGGCGAGCGAGTCGGAGCTAGCTCTATGCTAATTTTACCGACGTTTGCTTGCGCTTTCAGTCAAGTTGCGTGTTATATACTTATCAGAGAAAGAGCATTTTTGCCGCGAGCTTTGAAGCTTACTTGATTATACCTGTACTGATAATGCGGCTATACGTATAACATCGTGTTCATGTATCATCCCTAGTTGTCAAGAGTTTCCCGTGTTAAATCTTATGGAGCAAAAAAGCGGCTGCCGTTGACGAAAGGTGTATTAACGTGACAAGTAGCGCCAAATGACTGGCGCATAGCGAATAGAGTTAATAGAGTAATCTATCCCTTTTTTTTATTATAATTAAATCCATTCGAATTTGAACGGGTGAGTGCAAAACCATTGCTGGACCCGACGAATAGTTGGTCGATGGATTCACGATCTGAATAATTTTAGGACTTGAGGTTTTTTTTTTATTTTTTATTATTTTGTGTTTTGCATCGATAATCGAAGAATGTAACGGTTGGCATGGAGGTGTATAGTTTCCTTGTATCATAAAATTGCCGATCCGGCTCATCCAACAGGTCTGTCAGTGTTGAGAAACCAAACATATTGGTATTTTTGAAAAACAAAGTTATGAAAACGTTTGTCAGTTAACTGTGTGCTACAGTTTTAATTTCACAATAATATCACGAACTTTTGGATAAGCACCACGTTTGGTTGTGTCCCAAATTCAAATTTTTTTCAAGTAAACAGCAACGCAATAAATTATGCTTTTCTTCCTCAGCGTAAAAATTTTTCTCTCAAAATCAGTGAATACGTTTTTACGATGTCTAGATTTCTTGCGGATGAAAATTTATATAATATCAAACACACTTTCTAAAACATATGTATATCCATGGCAGCTGTTCACGCAACACTTATAATCCCAAAAAGCGAAATCCTCAAGCAAAGAGACACCGAATCTCGCCCTCTAAATAACGCGCCACTCGACACATATATATATGTATAACAATAATGTGCGCATGTATTTATAACTACAAAATCGTCACTCTCTACTGTGTATACTATGGTCAAGAGGATCGTTGTCTCTGTTATAATATAATACATAATCCACCGGGGCACGCGCCACATTCGTATGTATAGGTGTATGTGCCTAATGTGGCAGCGGCCGAGAAATTTCACGTGCGCGTATACTCGACTTTCTAACGGCAGCTGCCGATCACCTGTCAAATTTATCGACGCCAATTAGCTCACCGTCTTCGCGAGGGAAAGGCACGTTAATTATATGTATATATACACACCCACACCCATGTGCACCGCACGCTAACGCACCAGGAGACAAATTTAGATCCATCGCCGAGATCGCGATCTTTGATAACAGAGCGAGCAACGAGCGATCGGTTAATTAACGTGCCGGCTTCTATACATACACGGATGCGTGGCTGTGGTACGTATACATGCGCATTTACGCAACCATCGCTTTTGGACTGTGCAGGAATTTGTCGATCGGCGGAATTATTATTCACGGCCGTGGAAAGCTGCAGGGTTCTGATTTATTGTCATATGAGCGGGAATCGATAAAATCGACCGGAGATGTCAATTAGCGTGATAAATATGTATGGATGCTCTGGATTGGGGAGAGGTGTGTATCGTATACCGATTTTCGTATTTGACAGTGTAAAATCGAGGGATGCGCAGTGGTTTTTTGAAAGGTAAGGGTACCGATGTTTCAAAGAATTTAGTATTCATTATTTTTTTCGGTAATATAGTTTTTGTCGGAAAAATCGATTTTTTACAATGTAGAAAAGTAATGGAAGAAAGAAAGAGTCGAGATCGGTATCGTTTTATAGGGATTCAAGTCGATCAATACGAATCCGAGGTCATTTTTGCGGAATTCGACATTTCCAATCTCTCTCCATCGATCATAGGGTAAAAAATTACCGATTTTTTAAAAATTGATACATATGTATGACGTTTCAACGGTTCTTAAATAATTAAGTATTACATTAATAAAGTATTACATTAATAAAGTATTACAAACTCGACTGTGTTAAGATAGTCGAATTTTCTAAAATTAACCTCATTCGTAATCAGCGATTTAACAAACCGTAAAATCCATACCGATCTTTTTTTTTTTTTTTTTTTTTCATATTGTTGGGAAAGCGACTTTTCCGTCGAAATTCTACAACTTGGATTATAGTTTTTCATTACCATCGGCACTGTAAACGTTAACAATTGAAGCAAACAGTACTAATTTTTAAAATGTTAATATATTTATTTCTTAAACTAAGTTGAATTTCGTTGAAAAAAAAAAAAAAAAAAAAATGATTTGAGATGATCAACACGAATTGTTCTTACATCAGTTTGGAAGAAAAGTTTGCAGGAAAAAAACACGCCATCCGAGGGAAAAGAAAATTTAATTACAGCGTTGACAAAGATTAGATACTCTGGAAAAAAGTCGACAAAGAGCACAAAGTATCGCTCGATTTAGGATCAACGAGTGAATCAGATTTTATTTAGCGCGCGCACGGTTAAATAATACCGGAAACTTACTATCAATGGGCCGAGACTGTTGTTTGTACATGAATTCAGTGTACCGTTGTTATTCGCTCTCTCATGCGATGACTACACTAATGCGATTCGCTGGTAGTGCACATATTATGATGAAAGCGGTGACTCGTCTGTAGTATGTATAAGGTAAAGAAAAAAAAAAAAAAAAAAAGGTTTGTGTTAAATATCGGGACTATAAAAAAAGAATGGAAACATGTTCGTTCTTTTTTTTCTAATTAACAAAAAAAAACTGATATGAAGATACAACAAAATCAAAGTTTGGTGAATGAAGGGTTCAAGGTTAGGATATTAGTTTTCGTCGGATAAGTGCCATCGTCTCTGGGGCTATTTTGAGGCCCAAGGGACGTAAGGTAGCGATGGTGCTCATGTGGTGAATCCTATTTTTCCTACCGAAGGCACACCCGATCCTCAAAAACGCCCGAGGTTGGAAAATATAATTTTAGGTTAGAATCGTTATTTGAAGGCTGGTCAGAAGTACGTGTTATCATAAGAATAAAGCTCCCTCGCACACCTACTGATGTTTTTGTTCATGTTAACATTGATTTTTATTGAGATACACCATGATGCGTCATGAAATTTTTGATGCAATATATTTAATAACTACAACTCGTCGATTGACATGTTTTTTTTATAAAGCCTCTGTATTTTTGTCCATGTGAAAAAATTAGTTGGGGTCAACTCTCACACTTCGCATAAGGAACCATGAAAAATATTGAAAAAATTCAAAGCGATTACACTCTAAAAAACGAATTTCTAAAGTTTCACAGCGGTTTTTGCGTTTTTATCTGACTCGTAAGCACCCTTAAGGCGCCTTTCAAAAGGAAAAAAAGACGTGTTTTTTAGAAACGACAATCACAGCGATCTACTATATAATCAAGTACTCAAGACTAAAACTGGAAAAGATGGAAAAAAAAGTATAGAGGCACCTGCATACGCGTAACCTGGAAGCTGCCTCGCGCACACACATCGTCGCCACGCGAGTGCGAACACGGAACTCGACTTTTTATTCCTCTCCCCTTCCTTCGATCATCGTCATTATCACCGTATTATTCGTGGCTCGAACGCTAAGCCTCACCGCACAACATCACCGAGAGAGAGAATATTCGCATCGAGGTTAAGCCGCGCAGTAATAATAACACACACGCGACATCATAATGTACACACTTTCTCGCGTCAGGCGATGACAGTTTTTTTTTTTTTTTTTTTTTTTTCGGTCGATATAAGCTAATTACATACATTACACGGGCAAAATTTCCAGTATTAACGCGAGGTGCCTCTGAAATTCTTTTTGAGGCCGCAAGTGAACTTTTATGCGATTGGTTTAAAAATGCATACACTTACTTCGTTGCGGTTACAATATCGTGCACGATCTGCTTTTTTACTTTGTTTACTTACTGTGGATACTAAATTACACGCGAATAGTTTAAACGTAACGTTTACTCACAATGAACTTACTCCTTTGAGCTATTTTTATTGGAGCTGTAGTCGCAAAGTAACGGTACAATTTTTTTTTTCTTTTTTTCATTGCTACGTTAGAAAAAAACACGACAAACAAAGCGCACTGGGCCATGTCACTATTTTTAGAAATAAGCATGATCTTCAAGTAATACTTAGTGCAATGAATCCCTTAGAAAAAATGGACAAAGGACACGTGGTTTACTGTAAAAATTTTTTATTTACCATGCACACACGTTTAGAATGTAAGAATAATTTTATTTTACAACTAATTTGACTAAGTAGTGCAATAATTGTAGAAACATTAACGCTGATAAATAATATTGGTGAAGGTATACTACGTAGGCTCTTTGAATATGGTTGTAGAACGTTTCAAAAACCTCCACACAAAAGTAGTTTAATTAGCTTCTTGCACTTGACAATGAACTCATTGGATTTCAATTGTACAAAGAACATTTTAAAGGAAAAACGTAAAACGTATCGTGTAATTTGAAATTTTTAAAACTAGTACCAAAAATTTCAGTTTTTGCACGATACTTTATCACGCGATCAAAGTTATTACAGGTGAGTAGCGTGTGAAAATCTGGAAGGTCTACGCTTGACCAAACTTGTCGAAATCCATCCGAGAACAAACAATGCCACGTGCGCGGGAGAAAATCCAATAGAACTTTTCATTCGACACATCTTAAGACGCCGATAAATTTAAAATGTTTTCTTATCCCCCCCCCCACCCTTCATTTTATGCGCTCACTGGGTTCGATTTCTCACATAGATTGGACGCTAATATGATTTACAGCGAGATTAAACGATCGCGCAAAAACCACCATCATTTGTCCGCTACCGCGATAAAGTGTACACAAAAGCCCCGTGTGTCCGCATTACTTTTGGCCGAGGAAAATATAATCGGTAGACCGGGTGGGCATTGGGTTTCAAAAAGTGTCTAAGCGTATTAGTCACTCGCGCGCAATTTGTATTTATAACGCGATCTCGACTCCACGCGCGCGAACAGAGAGGGACAAAGGAAACAAGGGCTGAAAATAAGAGTCGAGCCTTTTCGTTTTGGTAAAGTCCGTTGTGCCGATAATTCACTGGGTTTTGCGAAATCGGATCGTTAAGTACGTATACACGTTCGGACGATCGTTTGAAAAGCTCGACTCGCACGCGATGTGTAATACAGTGTAGCTCAAACTAGCTTAGAAATTTGTAAAAAAAAACAAAATTTGTTTTATTTGAAAATTCCATCCACAACAAGTACCCAGAGCGATTTTTCTACAAAGTTTCTTACACAAAAGATGTACGACGCATTACGATGGTGATTTTTAATCAGTTTTTGAAAAAACATGTTTGCCGTGTGGATAGTTTTCACGTGTAGCTGATTTTTTCAAACCAGCCTAAACAAAAGCTGAGAACTAGCTCTGTCGATTAAAAAAAAAAAAATTTTTTTATTTGAAAGAATAGCAATAAGGACTATTGAAATTCGTTTACTCCTTTGTTGCTAATGGCATTACAAATTCATTCGATACAAAATGTATATCCCACATCTATATTCAACGACTAATCGCTCCAGTGGAGGGCGAAACTGACCGAAATTTTTGGACGTTCGAATAACGGAAAATCAAATACTTGCTTTAGCGAACACATTTGTGTACTTGAGGTCTCGACTAAAAAATATTATTGTTGATTGGATGTTAATAGCGTAATACCCAAAGCGATTTGTGTTTAGAATAAGCTTTCAGTGCAAATCGTAAGATAAAACGTATGCACTGAACACACGTGTTGATTGATTGATGAGTACAAATGTATAGTTGCTCATTGCTGTATAGTTGATGATGTTTAGGCGTATAAATCCGGAAAAAAGCTTCAATTGGTAATTATGGAGAGCTCTTGTGGTCAAAATTAAGTGCTTTTGGAACACAGTTTGCAATTGACATTTCGACCCTATTGTCACAATTTCCTTTACGAAGTAGACGACGTACCAGTCCAAAGTCATATGTAAAAGAAAGCTTAGCCGCTTTTACCTCAAGTATCCGATTTCATTTGTTTACGAGCCCCAGACGCCATTTGAGTCAGTTGTAAAAAAAATCACCCATGCACGCACGTAAGAAATCAATTATCTCTCAAGATGGGGGGGATTCCCAATTAATCAAAGAAAGTGGCGCCATCTGTAACCGTCGACCCTTTTATAAAAAGTTATGAGCGCCCATCTCTTATACTTTTGGCAAACTTCTGGCACGGTATTAATTAATCGTGGCGAGAGATTTTGAGGCGTGTTTGATGAAATTATGTGGGTAAGCCTGTTAAAATCGAGGGTAATCGAGTGCAATTATACGCACACGAGGGGCCGTTAGTAGCATACGGATAACTGGATGGGTCAGAGAAACAATTTAGATTTGGGTTGATGCACTCAGCAGTTAATTTGGGGAAATTTTGTATCTATAGATTTGTAACTTGATGTAATATTGAGAGAAAGAAGATTTTTGATGTGGGGCTTGTAATTAAAACAGCAGTATAGGTACGCTGGTATACTACGGAATCTGAGATAAAAAAAAGTTCTTCGCCCATTCAAATCACGAATTAGCTATTACTTATTACTAGTCGTTGACATGCATACATGGATAAGTCTTATGATTTTTCAAGTGTAAACTAAAAGTTGTGCATCACCGGCAAATGTATCTGGTGATTTAGTGTTTTTGCAAGTTGACTATAAAAAATCCGAAATCTAAAGATCCATGTGAAATTCCTCGAGGAGTCCTAAACTTTTACATTGATTACTAAACATCATTACCGGCTCTACTTAGGTGCTCAATCCACAAGTAATGGTTGTTCACGCAAAATCCCACGTGGAAAATCCTCGACGAATCGTGGAAGAATCCACGGAGAATCTTGAAATGGGGATGGTAGTTATTTCGTCATGAGATAATTATAACCACACAGTCAACTCAATCTTTTCAAAAAAAAGTTGGAGACGCAAGCGCGTTCGGCACACCCAACAATCCAACGGACTTCAAACAAAGCAGAGGCGCCTTCTCTACCGTCGGTCATACAGGCGCCACGAATCTTAACCTTTTCGAACTCCCTCCCGGAATCATTAACCACCCGTGGCTGGATTCGCTGATTTTTTTCTTGTTTTTTTCGCTCTTCTAGAGCTATCGATTCAGCCTATGAATCACAGCAACATAGCCCGAGGGGATCGATCGGAGAAAACGCGCGCGCGCTAACCGATCATCGTAAATCCACGCGCGCAGTGCGTTATTCGCTCGTTAATGAGGCTTCGAAGCTCGCGTATAACCTACCTGTACCAATACATTAATACGTATGCGTGTGAGCTTTGAAATATATACCCACAAGTGTTCGTTGGGTTGCGTAATCCTTATGTGTACATTATACATATATGTATATATATGCATACGCGTGTAAGCTATGTAGCAGGAAAAATCTGAGCGCCAGGATTATTGATATACATGTAGTGTGCGTGCGCCACTTGTAACTTATAAATCTGGCTAATTAATAAATATTTTCCGAGGAACCCCCCCCCCCTCCGAGTTCAAGTGTAACTGTAAGAGGAACAATTTTTACGATACATGTGCAGTATCGCACGGTGTGCTTGTTATATGGGTGATTCTGTCGTAAGTGGCGCATTTCGTGTCCAGGGCTCATATGCTACTACATGAAACTTAAACTGAATATTCTAATCACATGAAGTTTTGTTGAAAGAGTTTAACTGTCTTGGTAAAAACTTTCAAGCTGATATTTTGCCTCATAAATAAGTTAATTAAGAAAATATAGTCAAAATGTCACTTCCGTACCCCTTAATGGTAAAATCGTCTCTTTTTCTAGCTTTCCTGCATCGGAACTTTACAAAACTTTTTTTCCAGTAATGTTGAGATAAAACATGGAACACGTCTCTCGGCGTTTGGTCTACTTAATTGGCCTTTTTTCGTGAGATACATCGACGAATATCGATTCCACTTCCAACACTAGCAGCAAAGGAGTACACTATTTTAGATGGTCTAAAATAGGCTCAAATGATGGCCGAAACGAAGCTCTGTTGATTAAAAAAAAAAAAAAAATTGTTGAATTTGGTGCCACTAATCAAAAGTTATAGGGATTTTTTTATTTTATTTCGAATTTTTGACAAAAATCTACGAAATCTCATTTTTGGCGATTTTTATCGCTCCTCTTTCAACAGCTATAACTTTTGAACGGAGGCACTAAATGGAACAAAATTTGTTTTTAAACAGTAGTGTTTGATCCTAGCATTTATTTTATTTGGATTAGAACACTTGATCTGTACAAGTAGCTTATCTACACGCATCAGAAGCAGACGTATTTTTTTTCGAAAACTGACTAAAATTGACTTATTTAAAATACCGTACATCTTTTGATCCAAAAACTCTGGTGGTAGTAGAATCGCTTTGGATATATTTGTTGTGGATGGTATATTTTAGGTAGAACTACTGTATGAAAAATAATTTTTTTTTAAACGATTCTTTAAGGCATTTTGAGCCACTTATGGCAGAATCACCCATATACATTTGCCCATCGAAAAAACATACCGGAATTTATGTACAAATTATAGCTCCGAGGCTTCAGGAAGTGATGGCGCTCGCGAGAGAAGAGAAAAAACTCGATCGAGAACTTCAAAGTGCGCTGCACACGCACTGGCTTTCTATTAGGTGTGAAACTTGATTAAATATTTATTACGCGCGTTCATATACGCATTACACACGTATACAGCGCGCCACTGGCGCAAATTAATATTTATGGTGGGGAGGGAGGATTCCAATTTTTCTTTTTTTCTTTTTTAAATAGTTGATTTGTTTATTTGCGAGGCCACTTAACGAGAGATAATACCGCCGGGAGCTGCGGAGTTTTTTTACACTCGTGCGCATGCACATACCTACGAGAAAGGGGCCTAACGAGCAACCGTTTGAGGTATGCGATCGTGTCATTCTTTTGATATAGAAGTACATCGGAGGGCCGAGATCTGGTTGTGTGTGGTAATTCAATAACGAGCCCTTAACGGAAGGGGGGAAAGGATGTAAAAGGAGGATCGGAGGTGTTGGTGTGGCTTGTTACGGGTCCGTGTAATTATGAAATCGATATATGTGATGCAGGGGAGAGACAGAGAGAGCGGACGTTATGGGGAGCGTCTAGCCGACGGAAATTGTAGGTTACGTTTGGGTTAAGGGGGGAGGGGGTTTGTTTGGGATATGGAATTCCTTGTTTTTCTCAGCCTCGAAGATTTTTGCGAGATAAAAAAAAAGGAATACTTAGTCTCTCATCGCCGACACCTGCTTTGCTTGATGGTCGGTGATAATGATTTGGGGTTTCGAGATGGCCGGGTGTAGGATCCCCCACGGGCAAGTTTGCAAAAAACGTTTGGTTAGGAGTCCACAAAATTCATTCTTCTAAACGTATAGAAAGAATTATCTGCTTGTGGTTAACAAAAATCTTTTAAAACAAGGGACCTTATCCATTTTATGCACTGAGCAACCCAACTCTCTGAATCGAATAAAATTCCTTTATCCTCATTCCGTTAAGTATTTTCTTTGAAACAAAAAACAACAAGTCTATCGAAAAAAGCATTTTATACAATTAAATGAAAAATTTGTAATTAAGAAAACAATTCAATTGAATGAAATATTTTTTTTAATAAATTTACATTTTTTTATTTATAAGAAAATGTTTAACGAAATGGGGGGCAGAGAAATTTTTTTTGGTTCAAAGAATAGGGTTGCTCGGTGTTCTCTCAAACTTGTTACAAGTGCATAACTCGATAACTTTTTTTTTTGGTAATTAAAAAGTAGAATTTCTGTTGTGGACTTGCATTTTTTTTCCAACGCTCGAAATGTCATGAGTCACAAAAAACAAAATTTTTCCCACCAAACTTGAGGAATGTTTCACCGCTCTAAAACATCAGCTTGCAGGTTTATACCTGAGAAATCCTTGATGTTAAAGTAAGTATACACGCCTGTTCCTTGTTTGGAAAAAAAAAAATTCTCAACCATCGTGCCAACGGTGCTTATAAAATACGATATTGCGTGTAAAAGAGTGTAATATTATTGTCGGTTCAGTAATACGGCACAGTGTTCCGCGTACTGAGCTTATAAGCAAAGTCGAGTTGCAAAATAAATAAAAAAACCTTATACACACATGCACGGTGACCAGGAAACGATGCTTATTGCACCTCTTCCTCTCTTAACATACTTTTCATTTATTTTAGTGAATATCTTCTTTTTTTTTTTTTTTTAAATCACTCTGTAATCGTTTGTACCTAACCATACATGAATTAGCACACGAGGGTGCGGAACGAAAAGTCATGCATGCATTAAAAAAGAAATCACACAGCATGAGTTGTAATGTATATATGCAAGATGTGTGCGTCTGCTATGCGCAGTAATGTAGGTTAGATTAATAAGGTTAACCTCAAATCTCGCGATTTCTTCATCATACATATAATATACCGCAAACGAAGACGCGTGGGTTTCTGACAGAGAAACCGTACATGCGTGTATGTCAAGGCTAGAAAAGAAAAATTCAACTCGACGAAACCTGCAAAGCCTTTCAACAACTTGACCAGAACTGAAGAAACAATGGCTGGAGGAATATTGATATTGTTAACGAATACTCCCAGGACGACGATAAAAAGTGGTTAAGGGCGACGGGGCTCTTACCTGGCGCGCATAACTACTATTCAATTCCAAGTGGCTAATTGAAAAGCCAAAGATCGTTTTCGAGAGGCGCCGAGAATATAAGTATACCGACACATATATATAACATACGTGTATCGTATAATGAAACCGGTTGTTGCCGGCAATGCCGGCCGGGTATGTATATATAAGCGTATTCAGCACGTGCAAACACACTTCTTTCTTTCCTCTTGACTTCGACGCCTGCCTAGAGCAATACAGCACGTCAGAGACTTGCATGCGCGAGTGAAAGGATACACGGCGACGACAGCGATGCGCTTCGGGTCATTGGAAAGTCATCTTCTCGGCACTTTAATATGATGCCTGGAGTCTCGTTGGGATTTTTTTTTTCGTTTTATTTATTTTTCCACTTTCAGCGACGAAAATGACAGAATTAGGTAGCGTAACATACGTGTTGTTGAATCAATCACGCATGTACAGTTTTGAAAACTACATAGAGATTTGAATGCAGGGAGCTTCTGTGATTTAACTGTTCTCAGGGAGCATCAATGATTTTCTTAAAATTCAGAGAAAGCAGATAGTAAAACAATAACAATAACCATGCATTCAGGGGGTCAGGAAATTGTGTAAATTTATTCAATATTTTTTACCACAAATTTTTTTATTAATGAGCCTAAATTCATTACTGTCGTCAAGAGCTTGTACTAAGAATTAAAATTTCATCAACAAAACGAATTGTGGGTGTAAATATTTTAAACATTAATACAGTTTTCTGACACGTTGAACAGTTATTGTTGAAAGACTCACTCCGCATTTTGAGAAAATGAAGGCGAAACGAGTGAAAAACAAAAACCACCCCATCGTCAGTCGAAATCTTCAACTGAGCGTTTTCCGCGGGCAATCCGTGCCGCGCGATACAATGGAATCTCGTGCGTGTGCAGCTTTGGGTTCTTTTCCTATACAGTAATCTTCGCTCTCATAGGGAGGAGGAGGATAATCTTTTTTTTTTTTTTTCATTTTTAATCGAACACCGCAACGTGATCGAACAAGGGAACGTGTTGAAAACAACGTTTTGAATATACATATTTAACTGATTCCATTTCAGTGTTCGCCGAAAAATTTGTCAACGCCGCCATTCACACATACAAACACCCCTCTGGGTTATCTCTCGGAGGATCACTGTTTTCGGTTGCATCAAATTACCCGACTACGAGGCAGTTACGGATCTTTATCTCCAAAATCGACTCTGTCGTCGCGTGCGTGTAAGTATCGATTTACTCTAGTACTGTTCTTTAAATTTCCAACCCACTTCGCGTATGACAGCACATTTGCATGTATATGTGCAATGTACACCCAGTTTGGCCCAACGCGAAGGAGGTGAGAGGAACGGAGAGGAAAAAGGGCCAACCACCCGCTCTTTGAAATGTAAGACCGATTGTTCGCGTTTGCCGGCCGGTTTTACCGGCTAGATCCACGCCTCCTCGGAACACAGCCGGCGGGAGCACACGGCCGGGAGATCCGCCGGCTCGATTGCATCGGGCCTTGATGGGGAAAGGAGCTTGCGAAAAACCCCTTTTCACACCGCGACTCGGTGTGGTTTCTTTTTTTTTCTGGGTTGATTCTTTTTTTTTCATTTTATACGTTGTACACAGGTTATGGAGCGCAGCTGGCTTGGGGATTGAGATGCGCACCCTCATGAGATGTGCACATTACACGTACAAACGTGGAAATGAAATGCATTAATGGAAAACGTGCGTTTCTTATTTGTTTTCTATACGTTGGAGTCGTTTGTTTCTGCCATGAAGAATCGTGTACGACTCCATCGTGCGAATACAAAAATATTTTTTTTCTAAATTATTGTAACGCGACCCTAAAATTGGGAATCCCAAAAATGAGGTTAGTTTAGCAAAGTAAAAAGAATTGTATGCAATTGTATGTGTGTATAATACGGGAGAGGGGGGGGGTACTCTGTAACTTTTGCACCACGCCATACCACAACTTGACGTCACGTTATAAGGAATAAGTAAATAGTAACGTACCGTCAGTCTGTGGCGTGGCGTGGTGTAGAAGTCACAAATACCCCCCCTGAGAGGGAGAGATTCGAAACTTATTGGAGCAGCCGGGGGCAGCGAATTGATAGTCCGAGTCTTTTGTTGAGTGGCTCTTGTATTTGTTACGTATTTATTGTTCGAGTATGTATGTGTGTACCCGAGAGTCGATTTGTCTCTTGCGTTATGTATGCTGTACGAACAGGAGGGACGGACGAGAACGAACAGGATCAGAGAATGGAGCGGCTGTTATAATAAAAGGCACGAGGTGTATTCCAAGGATACCTGATGCGCCGAGCTGTGTATAGTCGTAAGACAATCAGCGATTGAATTTCGTATACGAGACGCGCGAATCCCGGGGGTTCGACTCGTGTCGAGTGATTTGTTCTCGAGATCGGGTGTGAGCCCCATTTTTAAAGGTGTAGTGTCTGGTGATTGCTGTCGCGTTAATTTGCATTTTGGTGCAGCTTTAGTGGGAACAATTTTTATCTCGTGTGCCCGATTAGTACGCGATTTTTATGATGTTTCGTTGTTTTCTCCTATGGGATTTTGGGACGATTTGGAACGATCGTGGGAGACTTGGATCCATGCAAAACAAATTTTTATAAATATGATGCATGGAGAATAAATTCGAGTCAATATCGATAATTAGTAGAGATTTTCATCGAAAATGCCCTCACAATTATGCGAGAATTGTATTTTTGATGCAACTACCAGAATAATTTACTGTGCTAGTTCATGATTCGCATTTAAAAAAAAACTGTGTGACGATAAACAAGAGAAGGGGATCTCGTGCCTCACCCTCATTATTATACATCTATAGTAGTGTAAATGAAATACGTAATATTAAAATCGCAAAGGAACAAGACTGTACATGTATGCGTCACTTACTCAAGACGTCCTACCTGTGCATAAGATCTTGTGTGTGCAAACCCATTGTCCTGTTACTACAAGTGAACTTATTTATACCTGCACTATGTATAGGAGCAACAAAAGCGAAAGACACTCGGATAAGATGAAATTATACAGATGCACCCTCCCCCAACTTCTGTACTTTGCAAACAGATAAGGTACATACATATACTTGCAACCTTGCAATAATAAGGTACATCATAATAATAATCCCATTTTATATTTTTATTAGATAGTTATGGCCTAAGAAAGATAATACGAATACCTCAAACGCTGCAGCTATGAATAACTTGAAAAACTTTCAATTTCTTTCTAGAAAACGCATAAAATAACCCACGGTTGTGTTTTCATTTTTTTTTTTTTTTTTTAAGAGCAGATGCGTTTATGTACCATCTTCTTCATCGAGTGACAAATTGAAGTATTTTTATATATTTTACTCTTGGTAACCTAATATTGACAATTTAATTGCTGAGCAGTAATTTCTACTGTTCAAACATTAAAAATCACTGTACCGACGATAAAAATTACTGTTCGTAAGTAAATTAGTAAAAAAGTCTCTACATAACTTAGTAGTATTGGATTACCATTCTTATCGCATTAATTTTGATAATATCTTTTCTCTCAGTGTAACCGATACTGTACTACAATTAGCGTAGACGTCAGATATGCCGACAGTTGTATCCTATTCGCGCACACGTGTTCGTGCTGAAACAAGACAACTCCGACAAAATTGACGAAAAAGACATCTCTTGCGCACGAGGAACGACTTGTGTATTTTAAATTTATGTAAAGAGGCTTCTCGCAAAAAAAAAAAAAAAAAAGAGTAAAAAAAGGACCGCCGTTCGAATTTTGAACCATCTCGCGCGTGTATTTCGGCGACGCTCCCTCCCGCCCACTCGCTCTTTAAAATTTTTCCAACAATAGAACATCTATTTTCGACTCCGTGGCGATATTTTTTCTCTTTATTTCTTCCCCCCCTTCCCAAAAGAAAAAAACTACGTCACTGAGTGACTGGTGCAAAAATTACGTCACAATCAGGATTTGCACCTCCAGAAAAAAAAAAAAAAAAAAAAAAAAAAAAAAAAAAAAAAAAAACAACAACAATAACGATCGATCGGTCCACCGCGTATGATAAATGTTGCTCGCACATGGTTTTGATACACAATCGCGTCGACAACCTCGCCGTGCGCGAACTTGCAAAATTAGCGAATCAAAAGTACAGCCCAGACGTATATTCCCCGAAAGTTCGCGTATATCTTGAATTTCACGCTGTTGCATGCACCCACTGTACCCAACAGTGTCTCCGTTAGGCTGTGGCGCAATCCCCGATTGTTGCGCGTTAGCGAAAATTAAACATCGCGGGTGTATCGCGTGCGTCTCTTCGCGTTGTCAGTTGCGCGAATAAATAAGTCACGTCTATGGTCAAATACAAATAAATATTCGGCAAAAGTCACACACACACACACACACACACACACACACACACACACTCTGATTTTGCGTCGCATGTGTTTACCGTTACACACACGCGAATCTACTTGTGTGTGGGTATATACATATTTTTTTTGTTTCGCGCGTGCATATCACGTAACGCGCGTTTGGCGTTTATACTGCACATGTATATATGGAGTGTTATTATATACCAAGAAATAAGATTTATATCGAGACTCGAGATAGGTATACATAAGTATAAAAATATATATATATTTTTTTTTTGGCGCTTTTTGCCAAACGCTCCTCTGACCGTTTCAGTTTTCATGCGCTGTATGTACGTGAAAATTAACATTCACGGCGCATATATACGTATTTTTGGCACAACAAAATGTTTCGTTCATTGAAAATAAATCTTATATTAACCTTATACGAGCTCACCGTACATCGATGAAAAAAAAGGAAAATTCAAGGTAACGGCACCACTTGCTGTATATACGTATAATATACACGCACAAAACATGGAACAACCTTGTAAATCGGTATACACGCGTCACTCGAGTAAACGTGCCTCCCACTCCTCTCCCCCTTTCTTACTTTTTGTTCCCTCTCCTGTATGTAACCTCAGCGATTTTTACTTGTACTTCCGTATTTTTCTTCTTCCCCCTATTGCAGATATTTACACTCAGACACGCGGGTGTATCTTTCGATTCAACAGAGTAACAGCGTTTGAATAGCAATTGAAGCACAAGAGGCAGAACTTTTTGCTATATTGCTAAGGATACGTAAGTACTTAATAGTACTTAATCATGTGTCTATATAGTCGAGTTTTATCGCTCGGATTGTTTCTTGTGATTGCGGCTTATACCTCGCGTCTATTGGTACATATTATACATACATAAATAAAACACAAACGTGTGCGCATTCGATATTTTTGTGTGTGTAATTTTATACATCGGTGGTTAAATTGTTATTATCATTTCGTGAGTAAAGAGCATAAACAACATTTTTTGATTCTATATACTGTATAGAAACTCATCTAATTTATTCATACCAAATAATAGTAACTATAATTGAATAAATAACTTTTTTTTATAATTTAGTATCGAGAAGATGTATATATGAGGAATCGTACGAAAAATCTGCCATTTTTGGTATCGAAAAAGGAGGTAAAATTTGTAGGGAAGCACACATCTGGAAATGAGATTTTTTTGTCCTTAGAACAAGAAAAATACTTTCAACACAAATTTTTTTCACATCATTTTTCGATGCTAAATTTTAAATAAAATTTTTACAACTTTTTTGACTTTTCAATCATAACTCTGTCCCATCAGCAGGTCAGAGAGAGTTGCTTGAAGCATAAAAATAAAGCTTTTGACATAAGCTTTGATATTATTTTGAGTTGTTAAAAAATTTGATGATCTTCCAAAGCTGTCAGCAATTAAAGTAAAAATCGAAAAATTCCTCAAATTCATGAAAATTTGCGTTTTTCGATATTTTTTTTTTTATACTTTATTTTTGATCATAACTATACTCCAGACAATCGTACGGGGTCTTAAAAAAAAGCGATGAAATTCACGAGATAGGCTTTAATTTTCTTTTTGAATCATAAAGAATTATTGTCAGCGTCAAAAGTAACTAGCAGAATAAGCCTAACAAACAAGAAATTCAATAAAATTCGTAAAATTATTTTTTCTCCTATCGAGCAATGAGTGTCAATTCATGTTTAAGACTTTTCAAGATTGAAAATTGAAACTTTTTTCAAGTGATTAATTTTACTGCTTCAAGCAACTCTCTCCGACCTGCTGATGGGACAGAGTTACGATTGAAAAAGTCAAAAAAGAGTCGTGAAATTGTATTTTAAGCTAAGCGTAGAAAAATAAAAAATGCGACAAAAAAGTTCGTGCCGAGACCTGGTGTGCTTGTTCAAAGTATTTTTTTTTGTACTGAGGAATACCTGTGACAAAAAAAAACGTGTGAGGTATGTTTACCTACAAATTTTACCTCATTTTTTGACACCAAAAATGGCAGATTTTCCGTAGAATTCCTCATATTTTATTCAAATGAATAATTTCTTTTTCCGTATTCAAATGAACGTTAATTCGGAGTGACAAAGTTTTTTTTCGACCGTTGTCAAAAATATTTTTCCTCGTGTACAAACGTCGTGCAAAACTCCAAAAGTAAGATTATGATTGTCGTATCTTGTAGGTCGTAAAAATTGTATTTATAATTTAGAAATGAAAAGAAAAAAATTGAAATCCAACAACCATCGGAGCCCGCGCATGGATCAACCGACGACATTGCGATTCGATTTATTTTGAAAAATTTTACTGCTAATCCCCTTTGAAATTCGAAAAAAAAAAAAAAGAAAAAAAAACACCAGATGCAACATGTGTTGTTGTTGTTGTTGTTGTTGTTGTTGTTGTTTATTCGAGAACGTCATCATCGCATTCCAGCAAAATAAACACAAAAATAAATATGACGCTATTCCACCCAAAGTTAGCCTCATTCAATCGAACCTCGCGCTGGCGAATCCAAAACCTTACACAAGCACAGAGAAAACCTACAAAAGTGCAGTCGTACCCCCCCCCCGAAAATTAATCGGCCCCCCCACGCGGCCACGTGTGCATACAGGAAGGAATTTTTCCCTTGACGCATTCCTTCCCTGAGACCCCGCGCGCAGCAATCCCGCGGTTGAATTTGTCAAGACGTCGCAGAGCTGCCATACACGCGTAGATAACGAATGAGGGTTTTTTTTTTTTACTTTTGCCATCTTTACTAGACTTAAATGCGAGATGAGACGTGGAGGGGGGGGGGGTGATCAATTCGCGGGTGACTTTGTGTGCGTGCATTAAAGGTGAAGACGCGGGACAAATCGGCCGGAGCTGCGGAGGACGTTAATGGACGCGCGCGACTGTGCAGGTGCGCGATTTTTCCTCTTTCTTGGGAGGTATGGACGAGGGAAAAAAGCGAGAGTGGAACGAGAGGACGGCTTGACGGTTGGCCGTGTGCTGGGGTAAGACCACCTTGGAGGGAATTTTTTTTTTTTTTTTTTTTAATTTTGGTGCCCATCAACGCGTTAAACGAAAAGTACTTTTGTTGCACTTAGTGTACCATAATGCACCTCAACAGGTTAATTAACAATTGAATTTTTCAAGAGACACTTGCGCAAGATTATTAATTTCGCACTTATATCTCGCAATGAGTTTAAAAATGTCGAAAGTCATTAACTTTTTTTTTTCTATTGCTACGTTTTAGTGTTAATCATTATTAAAATTTCAAAATATATCTAACAGCTACATCAATGTGAGCGCATGGATTTATCATAGTGAACCAGTGCTATTGAACTACAATTAAAAAAAAAATTCGGCCAAAACATTTGAAAAATGTAAAATGTATCTTCCAATAAATTTAAATGCTGCGTAAATCCAAGTATTTAGAAACCAAACACTTTAATTTTCAACACTTGTTGATAAATCACTCGAAACCAGACAAACTACTGATCGCTTTGAGCATTTTAAAACCATTTGTTCGAGGTGAGACGTGACTAATAGTGACGCGTGATGTTTCAAAAAAAAAAAAAAAAAAGACAAAAAAAAACTAAAAACCTCTGTAGTCATAACAGAGAGACAAATTGCAATAATTTAAACAATGAAAAATTATCAAATATGGTGTTGTATTGCAGCATTCTTATGTAGTAGTAAAACCGTGGGTTGCATCCTTTCTCAATTGCCTTTCAAAAAATTAACATAATGAAGTCTTCCACATGTTTTTCAGCCAGTCGCAATGTACGATTTAACCAAACCTATATATATATGTCAGTAGAAATATTCACATTTGAGATTATATATAGCATTAGCTACAATAGCTGCAAGTATACTTAATGTGCGAGTACCATCACTTGTATACTGTATGTAAAAAAAAACTATTTGATCAATACATCTCGAATTTTTACAGGGTTACCATCTGGAAACTTGAGAATTTTTTTCTATAAAACAGTTACTGCCCTAATATGCAACTCATTGATTATGGTTAGAAAATTACGATGATTTCACGTTGCTCCATAAGAGTTTGTGTATAATGTGCGAACTTTGATAGCAAATATGTTGAAATTTTCCATGGTTAGAGAGGAAAATAAAGACACCGCTGGAATCAGTGGACTCTTATCCATCAATTGAACCACCTACGACCTCGTAACTCCTCCCGCTGGAGCCCCCTTAAGTATTGTGTACGCTTCTATCGTTAAACGAATTAAAAAAGCAGCCCCAGTTTATATTTGTAACGACGTATTTAACGAACCATCGATTTCGTTGTTTTGGATGCGCTTGATTATCGGTACCATGGCGAATTTCAAGTGAGGCGCGTCAAACGCGTTAATTTTACCGTGCATTGTTTACTTTCACGCGCGACTCTTTTGTCTGAAACGTCAGGAGCAGTTCGTCGCGTGACATCGTCGCGAATTTCAAAACCACGCAAACGGACGGTAACTGAAAAAAACACGCGCCAGTTCGTTCGACGATGAAACAAATATAAAACACCTCGAGAGATGTATGTTTGATGTCGCCCCGTGTGCGCGTGTGTTTGTATGTAAATGTATCACAGAATCCGAACGTGTTTACACTTTGTTTGCGTGACGATTTGGGACGCGACTTGCTTTCATGGGTTTTCGCTCATAATGGACAGTATTTATAATCTTGACAGTTGACAGAGAAAAAAAAAACTTTTTTTTGTAATAATTTTTATGCACAAAGATTCACAGGAAAACATTACTCTACGCGATAAATGATGAACAAAACCAGACCAATACAATACGTCACGACGATGAATAAATCAAACGCCCATGCTCGCAATAAAGTCAATTTTTTTTTGTTCGACCAACGAAAATTAGTGTCAATATTTTTGCTCTCAGACGGCAAGAAAAAAAAAAAAAAAAAAAAAAAAAAAATTAAAAATAACGAAAAAGCATAAACGGTACAATTATATACCGATCAAAATAAATCATCGGATTGAAAAAACGCGAATCCCCGATCGTCAGCAGCTGCAGCAACAACAACGTAAAATCGTCGCGCTCGTCTTCAAATAGAATCGCCAAATGCTTGCTTGCTCTGCTGTTTGTTTTCTTCGTTTTTTTTTTTCCTACCATCTTTGCTGTAGCGTAAATAGAAGTATTGCATTTTATTTTCAAGTATCATGAAATTTTCACAACGTATAACTATTATTGCTTGAATCGAATAATCATATATTTTTATGTGATCTATTTTTTTTTAATGATGTTTCAAATAATTTTGTTGGCTACCTCGTGAAAAATCAACAAATTACTTACCGCGCAATGTGTATCGTTTACTGATTTTAAAATCACTTACAGTACACCGTTAGATCACATATCCGTTTGATTATTTATACTTTGTAATGTGGAAATACACATGCGGAGGATAGAAACACATGTTTTTTACAATCATGCTGCTACGGAAAATTCGTTGCCGATCCCTAATTTTGTAATCAGCGAACGGAAACACTCACTAGAGCACAATTTCGACAATAAACGATTTTTTTTTTTTTTTCTGTTTCGCCAATTTCTCGTCACAAGTGGCATGACTTCCGGAAAACGTATGATGAAATTCGTGTAATCTGACATAGGATTCATTTTTCCCGTACTTTTGACACTTTTTGTCGACTTATTAACTGTACCTACTATAGATTGCGTTTATATTGGCATCTACATTAGTTCTGTGTAATGTACTACTATTTATCAGAAAAATCACAGAAAATCCTTTAAACGCATAGTATTTTAATATATACTCGTAGGACTAGCACATGCTCTTTTTCATCAAATGAATGAAATTGACTTTATCTTCCCGAGTTTCAGGAATGATTTCATAGATTTGATGAAATTCCTGAAAACCATTTTATTTCATCTCCATAAACGTACATTCATGAACGATTTCAATTGACAGATTTATACAGATTTAGCAAGCGATTTCAATTTATTGGATGTTAATTTGCGTCCAATTATGCTTCCAAGAGATTTTAACGAATAGAGATTGACTCCCTTGAAGTCCGAATGATTTCATGATTCGAATTGCGCATTCGTCAATTCCCCATAGTGCATATGGATACACTTCCTATTTTTTTAAGGCAAAATATTATTCAGGCCAACGCGCAATATTCCTTTTTTTATTTACACCCAAACAGACGCGCAATTAGTCAAGAGAGAGAGAGAGATAGATTCAACCGCAAAAGTGTATCAGCGACGAAAGAATCTTACCCACGCGACACCTGACAACTGCCCGATACATCGCACGCTAGCTTTGTCCCATTGTGCTGAGCCGATCTGTTTTGCTTTACATGTATATGTATATGTGGTAAGCGCGCGCGTCTATCCCGTTCTCGTGGCCGTACATTACTTCTCGAAGCGAACGCACGTCATCGCGGCTCGCGTCACACGCGGGCGATAAAACCCCTTGATTAATTGACTGCAGCGCGCGTGCTTTTCTGAAATGCCATTTGCGCTTATGATTTAACGCTCGATCGGCTTGTCCCGATAACCTTTCGATTTCGGGCCAATCAGTGCGAATATGCATGTTTATACGCGTACATATATATAAGTATATACATGAGTGGGTTTTGTCGATCAATATTGGAATTGCATTTTTTTTTTTTTTTTTTTTTTTCGTTGTTTCAAGTAGCCGATATTCGTATCTGATAAGACGTCGATTTGTTTAACGTCTTGTCTGACAGGTAGTATAATATGTTACTTGCTTGTCCCCCTACACGAAAAAATACAAAGCAACCGTGTTCCATTACCTCTTATTTATGTACAGCTCAAAAAAAGGCTGTTCAGTCTACAAATTGTTTGGTCCTTACTAACGAAATCAGTCTGTAATCGTGTTTAATACATTCCAAAACACTTGAAGTGCATTTTACGTTAAAGGGCAGTTTTATATTTTATTTCTGGTGAATTACAGTAAAAATAATCGAATTAGGGACTCAGGTCCTTCACAAGTGTATTATTACCATTTCGTAAAATAGTATGCAACGATGACACAGTTATTTCATACAGTTTATGCGATATCACGAAAGCGTTAGTAAAATCATATTAAGGAGGCTCAAATAATTATGGAAGAAAATAAATGCAATTGCTAAGTAAACATTGTATCATAATGTAGCCATATTGAAATCATTACGAAATCATCAAATTCTTTGTAAAATCTGAAATCCCATATAGTTTAAAAATACGCTCATGTCATTGTGAAATAAAATACACTTGCTAAGTAAATATTGTATCGGAATGTAGCCATATTGAAATCATTACCAAATACATTAAATATACTTGATAAGAAAATGCTGCATCACAATGGAGCCACTGAAATCATTGTATGGAATCACCAAGGACTTAGTTAATCTGAAATCCCAGCCAGTTTTAGGGTCGAAGTGAAATCAGTGCTTGAAATCAATAAGCCCAATTGCACCAAACTTTGCTCGCCGCTCATCAAAAACCCATACAACATCGTTAAACCATTTTAAAAATCGACTTTGACTTACATAACCCCAAAAATCACACAAAGGGGTCACTCGTATACAACTCCGAACCGCCGAAACGACCAATCACGCATAAAAAATGCATATATTCAACACTCAATCCCGCGCAACACCCGTAAATCCATTATCTCCACTTAGCATCGCATCCATCATATACTCAGTGAATTGTTTTTTGCCCCATACTAACGACCGATGAATAAAAAAACCTCGGACTCAATCGCTTCTGTCCCCCGAAATCTCCCGGTGCGCACTTATGTATACAAGACCGGATTGTTATTGGGTATTTATGGCTTTTCGATGCGTTTCGAGCGCAAGTGCAGTTGGGAATGAAGAGCAAACAAACTGCGCGGCTGAGCTTTTTTTATTGACCACGAGCTAGTTCGGGTTTAACGATTTTTTCAAAGACGTCCCGACCTCCCGGGTAAGCGTGACACTTTGTAGAACGACGCTCTATTAAAATTGACGCGAAGAAATACTGTCCGTTCAAGTTGGTGCTTGGTATCGTTTATTTTGTTTTTCCATGTCCGTGAACTGCTCGCAGGTTGGTATATATTACGCAATAAACGCTTGTACCAGTGCAATTTCAAGTCGACCGTTCCAAGAGAGAGAGAGACCTTGTCAATTATTATCAACGAGTGCAACACACGAGCATTTATTGTGCGTTGGTGTGAGACATAGGGCTCGCGAGTGATTTTACATTGAGATCGGTAAGCTGTCGGTGTAATCGGTTTGTCGAGTGCAACGGATTTCTGTTCAAACAAATGGCACTCGCTTCTTTACGATCGAGAGAGAATAAAAAGGACTCTCTCGGGTACAAAAATTAAAAAATATTGCTTGTCTGAGTGAAAAAATTTTTTCAAAATATTCTTTGGCACGTTTTAAACGAAAACGTTATTAAAATACACAGACTGTCAAAAAATTTCTTAGAATCAAGAAAACATTCACTAGAATAGTTCCAAGTGAAATATCTCTTGAAATAAAATTATATTTTCTTACTGCCACTAAATATTCATTTTGAACAAAAAAATGTTATGTTGTTTCAAGAGAACATTTACTCGGCACTACTATAGTTTGAATATTTTGGCGTAGAAAATTTATACATTTCGTAAAAAAATGCGAAAAAAATTTCGCGTTTTTACGAATTTCAATAGCGTTTTGTACTTCGTTGTCACTCCATCATGTTTTGAATGAACCAGGGCTCAGATTTTACCGTGCAGTGTATAATTGTAAATATACAGTACGTAGCTGTTATCTTTTTTTATCCAAAAGTACACATTTTGTGGTAAAATTTGAGCTCTGGTAGATTGAAAATAATAGAGCGACGAGCATGTAAAACGATGTTGAAATTCATAAAAAACGTATTTTTTCAAAATTCAGGAATTTTTTACGCCGAAACTAAGGGATTGAGGTACATACATCCCAATTAGTTCAAAATGTGCCATGGAATATTATAAAGTTTTTTTAGCCAAAACAATTAAGTATCAAACGGTACTTGCAAGTTCCCCGCCACGCTGTCATACTGGGGCTGGCGAGAGAGAAGGGGGACGGCAGCAGTGGCAGCACAGCTGATGGACAAACTTATACTCTAACTCGACAATACTTTGTTGTTTTTAAAGTTCATTTTCGTTTATGGCAACGGATATTGGGCGTACTGTGTTAAAAATATATCATTGTTGTATAAATACATAAATAATGAGTTGCCTTAAAAATAGAACGTGTATAATTAAATAGTGGTTGTAAAAATTGTGTTTAACCTCCAAAAATCAGCATAAGTAGGTACATTAGTCTCATGGGATCAAAAAATCAGTTGACTATTGAAACACATATTTATTGATTGTCATGAAGCAGACCCTAGTATTTTTGCTACCTTCAAGTACTTAAAGGTAATACTGAATTTAGAGAAAATTAAAAAAACAAAGTTTTCGATGAGTTTTATAAGTAAAGGTTGGTACTTAGCTCTCCTCGAGTCCTTAGTTAACCGAGTGAGTAGGTAGTATGAGATGTAACCTATACTTACTTATTATAATTGTTCGGAACAACAAAACGAGAGCATGTTTTGGTTTCTATGTATACATTAATTTATATACTCTCAAACTAGTGATCCTATCAAGGAAAGTCATCGAAATGTTCCGCCATGTTGATCAAAAATGAAGCGCGCAAATTTTAAGCTACCAATTACGAGTTTAAAATGTGTCCAACATACACGCCCTAAAAATATGCAATTATTAATTTAAAATATATTACGATAAATAAAAAATTTAGTTAACAAAGTAAATAAACGTAATATTGATTAATAAGTTTAAAAATATTTTATATCTTAACAAAAATGTAGAAAATCTATGTATGAGCTTAAAGCATACAAAATAACAATCAAAAAATTACACTATATCATGATTTTTTAAGTACGTGATTAATATAATTGCACATTATTTGTTTGACTACATGAGAACATTACAAACTGGATATCTGAGTAATAAAAATAGATAGAAAGAATTAACTATTCATGATGTAGATAAATTTATTTGATTATTGTGTAAAACTAAAAAAAAAAAATTTTTAGAAAATGTTTTAAAATCTCCAAAAATCGTAGTTAATTAAACCAAATTAATAATGATATTATAGTACTAAAACATGTGAAAAATTAAAAAAAAAAAGTTTAAAAAAAAGATTTTTGTAAAGATGATTAAAATTTCTTTACTGTTACTGAACACATATGCTGAATTAATTAAGTAAGAGTATCAACCAACGAACGTACAAAAACTTTTTTTCCTACATTAATAAACCAAAAAATCATTTACGCCTATTGAACTATTTGTAAAAATTCACGAATTTTTTTTTTCCTCGACAGATGGAATTCATAGGGACATGTTCCATTTGCAACAAACAAATGCATTATTTGGACGATACCGTAGACATTTACGAGCGGCAAATCAACACTTTCGTAACAAAAAGTAAAGTACGAGAGGACAACAAATGGACTCAATGGGAAGGGAACACGGTCGTAAAGCTTCACAGTTACTGCAGAAAAAGGTACTCGTCACTTAAAGCAACTCCACCAGGAAAACGGAAAAGAGTAGATTTCCATGCATCCGACGATGAATCCATCAGTACTCAGTTTCGCTACGTTACTGGCTCAGGACCAAGTGAAGACGGGCAAGAAAGTTTGTTCGATTTTCAAAATAATTGTTTCATTTGCGCGTTACCGCTGAATAAAAAAAAACATATCGTGCGAAGAGTACGCGAAGAAAAGTCTCTGCGACACTACACAAATATTCGCAGAGCCAGCGACAACGAAAGCGACAAACAATTGGTACAGCGGCTCGATCGGCGGTCCAACACTGGTTACGTCGATTGCCATTACCACGAAAAATGCCGAAAAAAGTTTTTCTACGAACCAAAAGTACCGAGTGCACCGGTACTACACCCAGTTCGACCGGTTGTTCCAAAAATCGAGGTGGTATTCGAAAAAGTGTGCAGTTACATCGAAACAACCGAAAAATTAATATACGACATCCGTGAAATAGACAACATTACGAAAGCCGAAGTAAGCAGAGAAGAAATTTTTGAACTGTTGGAAAAAAAGTATGGAACGAACGTTTTGATCAAACGAGGTGACGGCAAACAACCCGCTATTTATTACAAATCTTGTGACGTCGACGACATTTTCAACAATTGGGTGCATAACGACGGAAAAATCAGTTTGCCAGAAAGAAAGGTCTTGCTTACCATCGCGGCAAACGTGTTAAGAACCGATGCGCTGATGGTAGTGGACAGTGACAGCAGTACTCAACCATCCACCGACACTTTCCTCGGAAATTTGAACTCCGATGTACCGGAAACGATGCAAACTTTTTTGAATTCTTTGCTAATCGGAGAAAACACGAACAGTACAGTGGCCGTCAGGGACGTGATCGCGCACACCATCATGTCCATAATTCGTCCGATGCGTTTTGTATCGAGACTACAGCTGGTTGTAGGTGCTTATGTGTTGAGGAGAACGGAATCCAAACTGATAGTTGACTGTCTCAACAAATTGGGAATTTCTGCTTCCTACGAAGCAGTCAAGTCGTATGAATCGCGCAGTGTTTCGGAGTCCGGCAAACAAACTGTTCATGATACCTTTTTGCAATTTGTATTTGAAAATACACATCATAACGTTCTGACACTTGATGATACTGTTGATGAGGATGAGTTTTATGCTGTTGATTGCATAGAATAAGCGGATTTACAAAAATTCATGAAAGATCGATATTTGCCTGTTTAACTGTACTTTACACTGTATTAATAACAATAAAACGATGTAAATAAAATTGCCTTTGAGTAATTGCAATAAAAACTCTAAAACACAATTTATTTTCCATAAACAAAAAATTCCTTAAGGAGCATTATAGCAAAACGATTTTAGCGAATGTAATAAGCCGCAAAAAAATCAATATTTACAGGTATGAAAAATTTTGTTTACTTAAAAAATACTGATTTTAAAAAGTATTTCACTTTGATTTTTTATTTTATGATATTTGCTGCTATTATTATTTTTTTACAATGACATAATTTTTAATAGTACTACAGGGTTTGTGTTATTACTTCTTGATAGTTTTTTTTTGTATTCCAATTTGAAAAGCAAAAAAAAAATTTTTACCATGTCATAAAATCACGTTCGACATAATGTCAGTCAAAATTATGTTAATATGTTTTTTTTACGTATGTATACTGTGCAATTAAATTAAACAATAGAACTAAAAAATAAGAGGTGGCAATGGCATACTAGTCTAAAACTTTAGAACTTTGTTAATCTTACATTGTTTTTCGTGGGCTCTAAATATCCATTTTCGGATTTTTTCAAGTTTTAAATAATTGTTTGAAAATTATCAAATTTAGGCAAAATTCGCTGGAGACCCTAGTTTGTTATAAATTGTTCCAAAAATAAAAAAAAAACCTTTTTCCAGAGCATAAACAATTTGAACAGTTTTATAAAAAAAAATTGTTTAAACATTATTGAACCAAGAAAAGTATTCTCCAACGGATCCATTGTCTCAAACTTTTTGGTGTGTTAAAATGCTGTGTAAGTGGTTACTTAATAGATTAAAAAATGTTTGCCCTACACGCTGCTGTTTTTATTTTCTGCGTATCTATTACCGTTTACGAGGTGCAAGCGAAATAAACTTTCAAACGTGTTTTTTTTATAACGCCCCCTGTTTTGCGTGCTGCCTTTTTATGATCGTCTTCTACGGATCTGATTCGCCAAATCACAAAAAAACATCACCGGATATAAACATTCCAATTCAGAAGAAGCATATAAAACGTGTCCTTTCTCAAAGGAGAAAAAAAGAAAGGTCATAAATATATTTCATAGTATAAAAACTCATTTAGAAGAAAAGAGTGATATCTTCTTCGTACCACCAAAAAATAACAATGGTTTTACTTGTAATTAAAGAGCGAACATTGATATTTTGTTGTTATGTTGTTTGCAAGTTTAGCTGTTGGCATCGTAAATGTGCGAAATAGTTACTTTTCGCATGGAAAGCTCATCAAAGCTAGATCACTGTTATTTCAATTGTTCTATACTAAAGTTTCTTCAAAGCAAATAGCAACTTCTTTAGATTATCTCACAGATCAATTTCTATAATCCATCATATTTCATCAACTTTACAAAATGAGAAAATTTCGAACATAGCAAAAAAATTTATCCAAAAATGCTGCAGGACGCGTGTAAACATGCTGTTGAAGAATCAAAATGTCGACAAAAATATTTCTCATTTCACAGCTTTTTTGCGTCAATAGCGTTGTAAAAAAATTTTTTTTTCAACAACCTGCGAGCACTGTACTTTGGCATAGGCAACCACATCCTCACCCCTATTATACAGAGATCGGGAAACTCACCCTATTAGCAATCAAGCATTCCCTACGTATACCAAACCAGCCCCATAATACTAAAAAAAAAAAAAAAAAAAAAAAAAAAAAATAAAAAAAAAATGAAAATAAATAAGGTACACCATACAGAAGCGCTCGTTAAAGAGAGAGTCTCGAACGCCTAATCGGCCGCGGCGCATCTCTATATACTCTCTTTGAGGGCTACGCAGCGCTTTCAGGGAGAGAGGGAGCCGTGCGTGCGAAGGTGTATAGAAGCGTAGGTATATAAAACCCAACCATTCGGGATGGATGCGGCCGATATAATACGGCCGTTTAAGGTGTGCTGCTCTTCTCTCTGCTACTGAAAAAAAGAATAAAAGAAAAAAACCACGTCTGTTGCTTACATTTACCTTTTATTTATTTTTCTACCTCTTCAGAGAGAGAGAGAGAGGGGGGAATCCCAGGGCACATATATGCGCGCGCACGCGTGTGTTCTTTTCACTTTCCAGTGCGCGGAATTCGAACCCTTTTTTTTTTTTTTTTTTTTTCGTTACACCAGCAGAGATGCGCGCTTCGAGAGTTTTAATGAATGACCGCGGATAGTCGGCGCGGCTCTGCACGTGCATATATACGTATGGACGCGGAATGCAATTAAGAGATCGTTCACACTCTCGCGCGCGCTTACAAGTCCGGGCGCCTCGAGGAGAGAAACGTCACCGGGTGTGCGCCCAGCGCCACGGCGTGATAAGATAATCGTAGAATATCGTCGCGGTCGGGGTGTTTTTTGCACCGATTCGTTCGCGCGCGAGGCGGAGGTTCGTTTTTTTTTTTTTTTTTTTTTTTTTTTTTTTTTTTTTTTTTTTTTTTTTTATGGTATTGGATTATCCGCGGAACAGGGAATCCGGAGAATCCGAAGTGGTTGACACTTTTGTTTTGTTACGAGCGGTATTTTTTGCGTCGTTCCGGACTTGTGGATTTTTTTCAAACCGCGTGCCTTTAATTTTATTGCATTTACTACCGGGTGTATTGACTACAGATGATCCTGGGACCATAATTCGAATGAATTATACGGATGATGGAAAAAAAACAATGTTTACGAGTGGTAATGAAAAAAGATTCATGATCTTTGATTTGAACAGAAAAAAATAACGTTTTTTTTTTAATTCTAGCCTTGTTAGACACGCTTCGTGCGATCAACGTTACGGCGACTACTTTTATGAAAAATTATAAACATAATTTATGATTTTTAACTTAATAACAGTACCATATTTTTCTGTAAAAAAAAATTTGTTTTTCTGCCTTTTTCATTTGGTTTCTCGTCTTTGCTGATGTACGTAACAAATTTTACTAATGAAATCCTTTTTTATAACGCCATAATTGAAAAAAAGTCCATAACAATTTAGATGAATTTTTTTCAAGAAAAACGTATGTTTCGTACAATCTTAAAAATCAGAACAACCTAATGCAATTGACTTTTTTTTCGAGCTGATAATAAAATCTACTCAATCTATTTTTAACAATTACACAACGAATAAAAAGGCCTCAAACTTGACAATCAATTTCTTCAGGTGAGATAGCAGAAGCAAAAAAATTGTTGATTCCTACGAAAGATTCCAAAGCAATCCTTGTTGAGAAATAACATAAAAATTTTATTTCTCGCCAATAATCGATATTTCAGACGATGCAAATAAAAAAAGAATCCATCATCGCAATGATTCAGAAGAGCAAAAAGCCTTTCTCAATAATTGTATCTATATGAAAAAAAAAAAATTCAAGCTCCAACGATTTCCTACCAAAATAAACAAAAGTGAAAGTGTCTCTTAAAAATATACGGTATAAAGATGTCACTGGCGGTTCCCATCACACGGACAAAGGAGCCGTAAAACGATACACGTGTTAGCCTTGTCGTTACGACGTGCGAGCCGATCGAACTTTTACGGATTCCCGCGTAAACTTTTTTCTTTGCTCCTGTGTGCATACCCTCTCGTTACGTGTATGGGTGCTGATACTTTTTGATTCAATTGTATTTACGCGTACGGACGAGAAGTTACTAAAATTACATACCTTGATATACTTGGCGTAGTATTTAGATTTATTGACAACCCGCGGCTTTAGTTGATAAAATTACAAACTTGCCGTCTACAAGAATGTTTTTACGATCTCTTCCTCTTAAGTACCATAAAAACGTATAAAACAAAACCCACGCATGTTATATGGGCATTTATACGAACGAGATTCCGAAGCTGGGAATTTCACGGACGATACTCATACTCTACATTTTCACAGTGAATATTTAACAAATTTAGTAAAATAGCAAGTTATTTGAGAAATCTCATCGGGAGATCGGTAACGATACGTTATTTTTGACTTATAAGTGATATATTACAAGACCTATAGGTGTGGTTACGAATACTTTCCTTGGAAAATTATGTAAATAAACTCAAAATTGATTATCACTATTACTTTGAAACAGTGATTTTTTCAAAACTATAGATAAAAATTACTTTTGAATGATAATGCGATAATCGGCATCGCGGATCGAGGACCTACGGAAAAAATGTAAACAGCCATGCGAGAAATCGGAAAACCGTACCGATTCCCGCTCGTGTAATACCAAAGAGATGGAAAGTGAAAACTAATCTGTCGTATAAGCCACCGGTCGTGCCGATGCAGGAAGTTACTGCGTCTTGCGGGTCAGTTGCTTGTAAACGATCCGAGTGGATTTTACACGCACTCAATTACACTCGAACATAACTTTCGGTCTTTAATGCTTACGGAGCAATATTTTACGTCAATAACGCAAGGTGGTTATCAAAAGCTCACCCCGATTTCGTTCAAATGAAAAAAAAAAAAAAAAAAAAATGTCAAAGTCTCTGTTTACAAAACAAACGATCGGTATGAGATCGTCACGCTCTACACTCGGTATCGTATCACAAAACTTCTATAACGATCTAGAGTTTGCCGAACCGCTTTATAGAAAAATAGTCTACGTACATCGAAAGTACCGATGAAGCCGATTTTTGAAACAATCGCCGTACCGATGTCACGTTGACACCCTATATATATTACACATAAATCCAAAGACAAAAGGTACAATGATATCATAAAATCCAAAGACTATGTATATAATACACACAGGTAAGTGTATTGAAGTAAATCGCGAGCAAGGGACGGATGACACCAACCTGATTTGCCGACTCGGGGGCCGCCGAGGACGACCACCCTGATCCTGTTGACGTTGGTCATTAGTCGTTGTGTTATTACAGATATACTGTTCTATTATCTCCCTTTCCTTCCCAGCACAAACGAAGACACACTCCAGGAGCACACAGTCGATTTTTCGTGCCTCAGGGCTTTGCAACGAAACACACTCTCGCAAGTACTCCGCGAGGCAACGATCGTTCCTCCTCTGCACTTGACAATGTACAGCTTCCCCCGAAAGTATCGCTCCAAAGCGCACTTACCGATCTTTTACCCCCTTCACCCCCACAGATCGGCGCGGCAATAACTATCAGTTCCCCGCGAGAAGGCAAAAAACAAATGAAACCAGTTCAGCAAGTGTCACAAGGGCGCTTCGGCGATCAACCGATCGGCGCCCGTCATCGACACCGGGAATCGGGCTCCGGTCGCCCTCGCCCACCCACCAACGACGGCATCGGCGCGCATCTTCACCCCAACTGTACTTATACCGTGTTCGAGTACGACAGTTTTGCGAGGGTCGATGCCCAATATTGGACGTCAAACGCGACGAGAAGAAACCGATCTCCTCGGGTACGGGAGTTGGGTGTACACGTGCGTCCCGGTCGAGCTCCGGCGTGCGACTGAAGCCGCGAGAAAGTGCCGAGGTCCCCCCCAGACACTGCTCGCGGATGGCAGCACCTTTCTGCAGATTATATATTGGCTCTCGGCGCCGGACACGTGCTTGTGTTGTTGTGTATATATAGTGGGTGGGGGGGGGGACTCCTCTTCGCAGGCGACGGCTGTGTTTCGGATTTTCGGTGCGATGGATCAATTTTTTTTTTTTTTCTTCTACAGGACACCTGCTCCTTGAGCTGCGTATACGCAGGTTCTCGTTTCGAGATCGGTATTGTTGGCCGATGTTTTTTTTTTTTTGCTTGCAAAGGGGGGGGGATAGATCGGTGTACAGATGCGTGACGAATCCGCGGGGTCTTTGGCTCGCGAAGGGGGTAATAATAGCGGACGTCATTAGTTGCCTTGTTAGCTTCTAATTTTACGAGGATTCTAAAATACTCGTGACGCATGTAGTCTCTCTCGCTCTCTTTGTACGTGGGTAAGAATGATGGAGCGACGATTTTTTTTTTTTTTTTTTTTTTTCATATTCAGTTCGTGAAATCGGTTGGGCTATCGGCAATAAAATCATTTGTGAATGTAGATACGTACATTGAAAGCAGTCACTCTGGGATTCAGATTGAAGTACATCGTTACGAGCAAACGAGTTGTAAAAAGATAAAATTGGGTTTTTCAATCTTTATAAGCAATTACATCTCAAATCTTCTTTGAAATTATGACGATTTTATTTTTTATTTTTACTTCATGGCATAAAAATCATACAAACATTTAAAGTAGTTCTATGCCACTCAGGTTGGATCAACCTACTTGTAAAACAGTAAATCATCGATTTTTTAAATAATTACTGTTGTTTACCGTGAATTTATACCTCAGTCACCATCACAAAACTGACGAAAAAAATCGATGATTATAACTTGGTACTAAAGGTTGAGAACAATTTTACCGCTGTATAAATATACTTAAAAAATAGAAAACCATTAAAAAATTGTAAAGCACGCGACTTGTTAATGATTGTTCAACACATGGATCGTAGTTATGTTTTTCGTATTACAGTCGTTTTTTGAAACGATCGTAAAAAAATTTTTAAAGTTATCAACAATGACAGGTGTTTTTAACTACTTGCTCATAAGATGTAGTGTTAAAACATGTAAATTTAAAGTGAATATCTCAAAAATTGGCATCGAAATTCAACCACGAATGTAAGGGGATGTCAATAACTTTTACCCCAATTTTCATCGTTTTTGTAAGAAAGTTGATTTTGGCATGATTTACCTTAAATTAATACTCATCGAATCTTGCGCGGGGCTCTCTATTTCTAAAATCACGAGGAAATCATCTCGAAATTATTGAAAAATCCGCGAAATCCGACATCCCTTCAACTCCTCGAGTAATAACAAAACGCTCACAGTATAGTACAGATTTTTTTGAAAAAGTATACCGATTGCATAAATTTAATCGTACAAGCGAAGGCGGAAGTTTGGGCGTTGGAGAACTTACCATTTTCGTGTCCTGGTATATCGAATGTACACAGGGGGGCAAGACGGCGTTCGCAAATTTTTACGATGACGCGAGAACGAATACATCCATTATTCAGGTCAGTTGGTCGGTCTCGTCGCGTAAGAGGTATATAGGAAACTCGAGCTCTGTCGCATCACCGATTTATACATATATATACACACGTAACGATGAAGTTGATGGGCAAAGGAAAGAGAAAAAAAAAAAAAATGATCCACGTCGGTAGCGCGTCAAGTCAGCGGTCTCGACTCGAAAGTTTGTCTTTTTTTTATGCTTTTCTTCCTTTTTCTAAACGGTGACGCTCAACAACGACTGCGGTTGGGATGCCGTGCACGATGACTGACAGATTGAGTTTCGTCATTCTTTTTCTCTCTCTTGTTTCCGTTATTATTGTACCTTTGTCGTTAGGGTAACGCAGTGGGTAATGAGTGCGTGAAAAAAAAAAATGGCACAGTGGACGAATTTTTTCCAACTGTGTGATTCTTGGACTTTTAAAAATAGTTTAAGACGTATACCTACACCACATTACAATGATTGCTATTTGGGGGAAAAGAAATTCGCCAAGGAGAAGTGAATGCTTTTTAATATAATATGTTGGCTTGATCACTTTTTCAAATTCATTGCTCGTATTTGCATCGTTAAGGACATTTGTCATACTTAACAGTCAGAGGGAAAATGTAGAGATATAGGGTATAGTGAGGGGAGTGCATGCGGCAACTGTTTTGCATGAATTACCCATATATATATGCGTCTGACACTGTTTTTTATTTTTTTTTTTTTTTTTATTGCAAAGTAACTAGTGGATCCCTTTGGAAATCAAACATAATATTTCTTTTATGGTATCGCGTTACGCAAAAAAAATTGGGCGAATCGTGTAGGCCATTTTCCTACATAGAACCGATTTTCCATGCAACCATGTCATAAGGTTGCGGGTTAAATTGACGTTTTTTAACATTTAATACGTAAAAAATGGTGTAGAAATGATCTGAAATGATGCATGAGACGTTCTAAAGTCATTACCAATGGCTTTTTAATATTTTTAGCAAAATCTATCAGAAAATAGTAACGAACGTTCTTAAACATATGTGGAAGGGTATTTGACTGATTTTAGTGATATGTAACATATAGTGTATATAACATGGAGTTCAGCGGTAGTCACTTTTCGAAGCTATGCATATCATATACTTAAGGTAGTTCAACTTACGCGTTTTAAACGAATTCAAGTTAATTTAAGTTTGCCCACAACTTTGTAATTGTAAAAAAAAAAAAAAAAAAAAAAAAAAAATTACAGAAGTTATCTCGGGACGTCACTTTGGTAGGTCTTTTGTTTTATCTTGCGGTCGTCGTGTTATTATGTGATCGTGTACTGTCTGGACATTTTCAGCAGTAAGAAGGACGGGTAAAAAAAACAATATTGTCAACACGACATTTTTGGCGGGCAATGTTAAACAGCTTAGATTTTTTTTTTTAGATCCCATAAAATATTGTCTTGAAAGTCGCTGCTTTTGCGAGTAGAGTGTAAATTTTATCAAAATATTAATATACGCCTAAAAGAATTTTGAAGAATTTTTCTAACAAATTCCAAAAATTAACTTGCTTTGAAGCAGAGTTCCGATGTATTTAGTTACTCAATCAAACAATTATAATTAAAATTTAATTTTTTATTTTTTACCAAGTTTTAATTATGAACTACATTGTTATTTCGTAAAAGTATGCTATTAATTACACTTTTCTATATTTATTCGCTTTTTTCTTGAAACTCGAAGAACAGTGCGTTTTATCTGTAGTGTTTAATAAAATAACATTAATTAGTATTCTATTTAAGTTATCAAGAATAAAATTTAATTCCTTAATAGCAGAAAATTTTTTTAAATAAGAGTTTGACATTTCGATTAAATAGTTAATTTTAATTCATAATTGAATGAAGATTTAATTGAATTATTTTGAACCTTGTACTGATGTTTCTGTAAAAGTTGACTTCTGAAGTCTTACCAAGATATCTCTTATAGAAACTAATTTTATTTTTTTACTCTGTGTATTCAAAGAATGTGTGTATGCCAAGACTTTTGTTTTTAATAATTAGTTCGTTGAAACTAGCACCTAAAATTACCACAAAATGAGAGAAACAAAGGAGATATTTAATTTTTTCTCCGCTCATGTGATTTCGAAAACTGAACAAATTTTCAGAAGTTAATCGCGGTTTGGAAGAAGACAATGTTTTTTGTTGATCAAAACGTGATCGTGTGTAGTAAATAATCGGAGTCATCGTGACATTGCGTGCAAAAGCTAACTGTTGACAGGACATTTCGAAAAAACACAAAGAACACTTTGATTAATGATTTTTTTTTTGTATTTAAAACGTTTGTTGTTGATGTATACGAATCACTTAGCTAGAGACAAAAATTTACTGGTAAAATTTCATGTTTGATTGATTCAATAAAATTTTGTGTTTCAACTTGCGTGAAGGTTTCGACGATTTTGCGACTACAGGGTATCTTTTCAAAACCAATTTATTTCCTACTTTTTTTAGTTTTTCGATTGAGCGCCCGATTTCCTTGAAACAAAAAATATTTCTTTACCCTAACTCCGTTCAATTAAAATTTAAGCTAATTGAAAAAAGTGTATTTTTCCGTTACATCAATATTTTTTATTAATAGGAAAATTAATCAAATTGTGAATATTTAAATCATCGATTTTTTAAATAATTACTGTTGTTTACCGTGAATTTATACCTCAGTCACCATCACAAAACTGACGAAAAAAATCGATGATTATAACTTGGTACTAAAGGTTGAGAACAATTTTACCGCTGTATAAATATACTTAAAAAATAGAAAACCATTAAAAAATTGTAAAGCACGCGACTTGTTAATGATTGTTCAACACATGGATCGTAGTTATGTTTTTCGTATTACAGTCGTTTTTTGAAACGATCGTAAAAAAATTTTTAAAGTTATCAACAATGACAGGTGTTTTTAACTACTTGCTCATAAGATGTAGTGTTAAAACATGTAAATTTAAAGTGAATATCTCAAAAATTGGCATCGAAATTCAACCACGAATGTAAGGGGATGTCAATAACTTTTACCCCAATTTTCATCGTTTTTGTAAGAAAGTTGATTTTGGCATGATTTACCTTAAATTAATACTCATCGAATCTTGCGCGGGGCTCTCTATTTCTAAAATCACGAGGAAATCATCTCGAAATTATTGAAAAATCCGCGAAATCCGACATCCCTTCAACTCCTCGAGTAATAACAAAACGCTCACAGTATAGTACAGATTTTTTTGAAAAAGTATACCGATTGCATAAATTTAATCGTACAAGCGAAGGCGGAAGTTTGGGCGTTGGAGAACTTACCATTTTCGTGTCCTGGTATATCGAATGTACACAGGGGGGCAAGACGGCGTTCGCAAATTTTTACGATGACGCGAGAACGAATACATCCATTATTCAGGTCAGTTGGTCGGTCTCGTCGCGTAAGAGGTATATAGGAAACTCGAGCTCTGTCGCATCACCGATTTATACATATATATACACACGTAACGATGAAGTTGATGGGCAAAGGAAAGAGAAAAAAAAAAAAAATGATCCACGTCGGTAGCGCGTCAAGTCAGCGGTCTCGACTCGAAAGTTTGTCTTTTTTTTATGCTTTTCTTCCTTTTTCTAAACGGTGACGCTCAACAACGACTGCGGTTGGGATGCCGTGCACGATGACTGACAGATTGAGTTTCGTCATTCTTTTTCTCTCTCTTGTTTCCGTTATTATTGTACCTTTGTCGTTAGGGTAACGCAGTGGGTAATGAGTGCGTGAAAAAAAAAAATGGCACAGTGGACGAATTTTTTCCAACTGTGTGATTCTTGGACTTTTAAAAATAGTTTAAGACGTATACCTACACCACATTACAATGATTGCTATTTGGGGGAAAAGAAATTCGCCAAGGAGAAGTGAATGCTTTTTAATATAATATGTTGGCTTGATCACTTTTTCAAATTCATTGCTCGTATTTGCATCGTTAAGGACATTTGTCATACTTAACAGTCAGAGGGAAAATGTAGAGATATAGGGTATAGTGAGGGGAGTGCATGCGGCAACTGTTTTGCATGAATTACCCATATATATATGCGTCTGACACTGTTTTTTATTTTTTTTTTTTTTTTTTTGCAAAAGCAGGAGCAGCTCGCGTACACAGCTGCGCAATGTTGTTATGTAAGTGACAGCTTATGTGATTGCAAGCATCTTTTATTTTTTTCCAGTTAAGCATGCGGGTTGTAGATTCGTATGCCTTCTCTCCAATATCGACGACCCTGTTTGAATGAGGGTGGCCTAGTAACGTTGTCCTTCGATGGCCAAGTTCTCAGAAACACTGCCGCACACTGGGTGTGGTTGATTATTCCTCTCAATCGTCGAGCGGTGATCTGGGTGCATTATTTTTAGTCTCCCTTACATGAACGATTAAGTACTGGTCCATGTAGTTTTTGCAAAATTATGCTAACTTTGAGGTGGACAGTTTGACGAACGGGCTATTCGTTAATTTAGACATGGTAGTCAATTTTATATCCCGTTACGATTATGTGTGGCGTTTTAGGTGTTGTGGTTATCAGTATATCATGATGGTAGGAGTGGGATTGTTTCTAATGGAGAACGATAGCAGGAAGTAAGAAGAGGAGGTTTAATCTCTCATACTCAACGTGGGCTCGTGGGCCTTTTTGAA
>NW_019379464.1:0-41948 GCF_000648655.2 Copidosoma floridanum | reverse complement strand
AAAAAAAAAAAAAAAAAAAAAAAAAAAAAAAAAAAAAAAAAAAAAAAGCGAAAACAAACAAAGTTGTACCTCTGAACTCCTCGACCTACATAAAATGCATATTACCTCGAGCTTCAATAAAATCCGATTTCACTCACGCTCTGTGATGCTTCCGCACAAAATTGTACACACACCCACATCAACGTATATACGAATAAACAAAGCGACTCGGCGTTCTGTGTGTGTTCCTGTGAAATCAAAAATGTAACCTGTCCCGGTATGTATTGTTACGTGATAAATTTTGAAAAATATTAAAATTCTGACATAGCAATAATAACAAACTATGTGCATCAAGCAAATTTTTATATAATTAAATAGTCATCATCGCTGTCTCTTTTGTATGGATCAAATTCATAACGACAGTAAATAACGATTTTTTTTAAGTGGTAACTACATGGACAAATACAATCGATGAATATTTTTATGTACTGTAAAATAATACACGAGCGATAAAACGATGACTAAAAAAACGTGTTGCAATGTAAACGTAATATGATAAAACACGATAAAAAACTGAAACAATTAATATTTTGTTACATTGCAGTAAAAAAAAAAAATTAAAAATAAAAATTAGTTTAATATTGACATGATGATCTCTAAAGTACCTATTTTTTATTATTGCGTGCGTATGAATGTCTATTATGGAACTATGGCAAAAAATAAACTTTAACTAATTTTGAATTTTCTCTTCCATTACTAAGTATGTTTTGGATTTGATTGACACAAAAATGTATGTACACATATCATTTCGATAAGTAAGTAAGTAAATATTAATAAAAAAAAGTTCTAATATTATTATTTACTTAACCGTACTCCATAGAAGAAAAAATAGCATATACTCAAGAATTATGTGCATTATAAACGGGGCGTGTGAATTATTGCATGATTATTTTAATTATTTATTTACTCAACTTATGAGGAAAAAAATATTCCTCATCTGTACGTTTCTAAGAAAAAGAGCTTGACATTTGTGTTAAATTAATGTTGGATACTTTAGATGAAATATTCTCTGGTGCACATTTTCCCGGTGAGAGTAATATTTCGTTGCTATAATAGAAAAAAAAAAGTAGATGCGAAAACAGGACGAAGCGCACAAACACCAATGGAAATTAAAATTTGCCGATATCTTTCAAAATGTCTAATATAATACTGAAAGAAAATTTATTGTTCAAGTTCTTATTAGAAATTAAAAAAAAAAAAAAAAAAGGAAAACTGTTTAGCGTTGGAGATAGCCACTGGTTATTAAATATTAATGGCGAAAATAAAATGGAATGAATTTTTCTGGAAATAGTATGGATGTGTGTAAAAAATTTCGTTTCGCTAACACAAATAAAAGTGTGTTAATAAAATATTTAGGAAATAAAGGATAACGAGGATTGTAAAAGTGAAACACATTTAATGATGATTGTAGTAAATATAAGAAAAGGTAAGACGATAAAAAATTAATAAAAACTGTGGTAATGGAAATCCGTTTGTAAAAATTAATCAAATTGTGAATATTACATTTCACTATAACAAATGAACTGAGTAGATTAAGTGTTGGAAAAAAAAAAAAAAAAACAAGAAACAATAATTAAAAGACAGCGTTAATTGAACGTGACGTCACAAAAGTATTGACAGACGAGGAAGTGTTTCGATTACTTTGTTTGAAGTGATGCAAAAATCACAATAAGCTTGTGGCAAATACCACAATTTGGCGTACTTACACTTGGCACGTCAAAGTAAAAAAATGACGAAAATTTTAGGTGAAGTACATGATACTATAAACTTTACGCCTCTGGCTAATTTTCGTTTATATTACGTGTTGGCTCAAGTATTAAGCTTATATTGACTTTAGTTTCATACAACAAGAATATAAGTATTTTCTAATTAATTTTTTCAAACAATTGTCAAGACTTTCAAGCTTTTTGTTGGGGAAAAACAAAATAACAGCGGTCAGTAAAGTGCTAACTTTTATTTGGTTTGAAGAAAGCACTGATTACTTAAGAAAAATTTTTTTTATTTTTTTTGGTGTTAGTGTTTCGTGTAGTGGAAAATGTGTATTTTTTTTTTTTTTTTACTACTTCTGTGTTCACAACTGTGTGGAATGAAGAAGTCAACTCTATACTATAATAGTGAGAAGCGTTGTTCTTAAATGTTGATTGTCTTCTAAATCATCAGGACAGTGTGACACAAAAAAGTTGCATTTCAATGAGATCTACATTTTTCTTACCGTATACAAACTATTAATAAAAATTATACGAGTGATTACTGCTTCCATTACTGTTCCTAATGTTATCCTATAGGAGTTTTTATTATGAAGTCAAATTGGGTGACTTACACTGCAAAACTTGTACACAATTTAATGAGGTACTTTCACCTTATAACATGCTCCGACTAGTACAATCCAGGGAACCCTTTTATAATATAATTAATAATTAGCTAGCTATGTGTTGACAGTAGACTCAAATCCAATAGACCGTATGCAAGTAGAATATTAAAACCACGTGGTTTGTGTGTCTTTCAGTTTGATTTGTGGTTGAGAATTGCAATACTTGACGAACAAGATCAATTTTAAACTGTTGTCCACCGTTTTTTGCTTATGCTATAAAGGTGGAACACTCTTGCTTGGATAACCGAATACAGGATTGTTGATGATGGAAAGAAAGAGATGGTCGTGTTTACCTATGTCAAAGCTTTATTATATCGATTATCATCTTTATTTATATTTTCTTACGCTCTACCATGATTTTTCAATGAATTCATCTTAAATCTATTATATACATAAGGCTGTATCAAAATAAGAGCACCATTTACGACGTAAATGTGAGCCCCGTAAAGATTACATCTTTTTATTTATTTATTAATAATTTTTTGTATATATAGATTCCTATACTTTTTTTCTACTGATGTTTTCTTATACATACATTTTTATCGTTATGATGAACAATTATAATATAAATCTATGATATAGCCACCCACATTTCGTCGAAATGTATTATTTTTATTACACAAACCTTAAAGTTAGAATTATCTTTTTTTTAGAGTATGCAAATTTTAGTAAACATTTATTTACACTTCTCTTCTAATAACTAACACTGTGCATCACTGGCTCATCAATTTATCAACCTTTATTTCAGCTTGATTGACCTTGAATTTTTTTGTTGTCTCAACACCAGCTACTTCAATTAAAGGTACTTTCATTTTTTATGAAATTTTGACTTTTAATTTATCGATTTCATATCGGTATTTCAGACGAAGGTAAATCAGTACTGTTTCACAAAATTACATTAGTTGTTTCACGACATTTAAAATATCTTAACATGGTTCTTACTTTTGTTTTCGAAAAGTAGACTTTCATTCAAATTAATTAAAAAAACACTGTTAACTGATAAATTTTAAAAAATAATTATTTATATAAATTTTTTCACGATTATTTACAGTCTCCGGTGTAAAAGTTCATATTCATTGATTCCAAGTTTTGTACCTAATCTTCTCTTTAGATGATATATTTTTCACAACAGAGTAATATGATTGTATTAATTATAAATGTTTGTTAATGTCCCATCTATACATGTAGCCAATTATATTTACTAGTCATTGTAACCAAAGTAAAATACAGTTGGAGAAACGGAGCAAGAATTTCAAAGTTTTTAGTAAAATCCAAATTATTCGTTACGCAATGATTGAGAATCTACGCCTTTGAAAATGATCGCTTAGATGTTTTTGAAAATAACCAGGCGTACTATCATAAAACAAAGTTTTATTACTTTTGAATCAATAAAATTGAAAAATAATGCACATTTGTCTTGATTTTGCAATAGTTCCTATGATACTAAAAATCACAATTTATCTAACCAATATTTTCAAAAGTTTCGTTATTCTACACTTACAAATTCATTTGCATATTAAGTATACTAATTTTTTTTTTACACAAAAAGTAACAATCAGCTTATAAAATTGTCTTGCAAACACATTAACAAAAATGTGCTAGATACATTGATAAATTATTATTTTGTTACGTACTAAAATAATGATGATTCCTATTTGATATTATACACAATCGATAAAGTCAAGAATGGAAAAAAAATCTTTAAAGGACGTACTATGATTTTATTGGTGTTGCAAAAACTAGATAACATCGAAAGAAGTTAAGTTTTCAAGTAAAAAAAAAGAAGAGCGAATTCAGACAGCTTTGACGGATCCATCAATCTAGAAAAATGAGAAAAAAACATCCCACAGATTTTAGTTGCTGGTGGTGGATTTTAATCGTTCCGAGCACAAAACTATATGTGAGGATTGATGTCAGTTTTAATTTTGTAAATTCCTTTGAACTTATTTTGAACAAATATTCAATAAATTAAAAAATTTTCACTTTATCAATGACCTCCATCTATTGATACGAAACTAATTAAAATTATTTTAATCATCCACCGCAGGTCAACAAGTTTTCATGCTTGAAACAAAATTACTGTAGCAACTTACGTAAGATCTCAACAACAGAAAAAAGGTACAAGTCGCTCTTTTTTTTTCTTACTTTTTCAACAAGCCCGTTTTTCACACCCGGCATATGTATATGCGACAAAAGCAAGGTCCTCGACTTCGCGTTAAGAGAAAGAAACTAAAGGAAAAATTTTTTCAATTCGACGAACGCAGTTGACGCACATTCGGCCTCTTAATGTCCGCCGAACTGACGACGATTTTGCGCACGAGTCGCTTCGATTGCGCTCCCGCTGCCGTCTGTTGCTGCGACGCCGCTTTCGCCGGCGCTGTCAATGACGCCGGTGTTACTATCGCCGTCTTCTTGTGCGCCGTCGACATGTGCTTGGCGAACGCCTCGACTGGCACAAAGTTCTTGCACAGCCGGCAGCGCTGCACCAACGTGCCTGAGATTTTAAGAGCATGCCATTTTTTAAAAGTTGGAATAATCAATTTTAAGTAGGTGAAAAATTTTTTTTTTTTTTTTTTTTTTTTTTTTTTTTTTTTTTTTTTTTTTAACACGATTTTTTTAATCTGCTAACTGAAATGTTTAGAGACCATAACGTACTTTAACTATGTGAAATCTCAGTATCGGCATCATCACCAGGATCGTTAATTGGATCTATGTAATAAGTGAAATAAACAAAAAATTGACTCTAAAGTTGAGCTTTTTAAAGCTTTACTTGAATTATCAATGGAATCGAGCAAAAAATGAAACAATTTTAGCTGCTAAACTCAAAAATAAGAGAGAGGAAAAGAAACACCACTACATATTATACCTACCGGTTTTTTTAGTCCTGTGCTGCAAGCGATGAGTATCAAGTGCAGTAGCACTCGAGAACCACTTTCCACAAAGCAAACAATTCAGCTTCTTCACTTTCCACGACCGACCGCCGGTACTCGTAGTCAGCTTCTTGTCGGCGTTTGCTTCATCTTCCTGTGAAACGTCCTCGAGCTCTGTTTTTTTTTCCGGAGTCATTTCTTCCTTTACCTCGATCTCGTCCTTTTCGCTTTCAATTTTCATTTTCTTGGCCACCTCAGCGTCCGAAGCTTCCGACTCCGGCTTGTCGCCGTCACTTTTCGACCTATCTTTGACAGGCCGGCCCCTCTTTCGAGACTCCGTTTGATTCTCGTTTTTTTCCGGCTTGGAAGTCGTAGCTTCATCATCCTTTGGTAACTCGTCTTCCTCGGTTGATTTTTCCGCCGTTTGAGTCTCGCATGCAATTTCAGACTCATCCCCCAACTCGGGAGTCAACCTGTTGCCGTCCGTCGAGGATTTCTCCTCGGTTGGTTTGTTCTTCGTGGCAGTTTCCGAGCCATCCTCTGTTTCTGAAGTCTTCAAGTCTTTTGAGGCTTCTTCTTTGGCGGATCGACCTCTTCTGCGAGGTTCCAAAGAAGTTTCTGCATCGCCTTTAGGAGTACCAGTGTTTTGCTCTTCCGAGGACTTTTCTTCAGTCTGTTCACTGGTCGTTTGCAAATCCGAGTCCTCTTTTATTGCACTCTCGCCTTTGATGGTGGATTCAGAAGTACGTGGCTCATCTTCCAACAGCTCATTATCTTTTTCCTTGACAGCAGCTTCTCCCTTGGTGTCATTCCCGCTTTTATCTTCTTGCGTTGCAGGTTTATCGCTGTCCTTCAAATTGACATCTTTGTCAAACTCATCGTCATCCGTCGATTTTTTGTTTTTTTCCTCTGCTTTTTCCTCTATGGTATCCGCAGAAATCTCAGTCGTACCTTTGTCCTCGCTGACTTTGGGCTGCAAAGGCTCAGACGCGCCATCTTTCTCCTGAGGCTCTGGCGTCGCCGGTTCACAAGCCTCCGGCTTCGACTCTGCCGACTTCTCCTCACTCTTCGAACTCGCGGACCCCTTGGCTACCTCTTCTTTTTTCAGAGGCTCTTCATCGTCCTCGGCAGCCGCGGCATCGCTCTTCATCTCCAATTCCGGCGAAGCCGACGACCTGCCGTCCTTCGAAACGGTTTTCAACGTCCTGCCGCGTTTCTTTGGAATCTGAGCAATGGCCCGCTCACTTTTCCCTTTGTTCTCGGGACTGATCGACCTCTCGTCCTTGGAAGATATACTCTTCTTCCTCGGTCTGCCCCTTTTGCGTGGCTCGGCCACCTTTTTCTCGTCAAGCTCCGTAGACTGCGAGCGTTCCTTCACCAAGCTTTTCCTCGAAGTTGGCCTGCCTCGTTTCTTCAGCGAGAGATCCGACGTTGGACTAAAAGCACATTAAGCCATCACAATAAAAAAATTATATTGAAAAACACGATATCATAGTGTCAAGAGAACAAACCTCTCCTCTTTGGTGATTTTTTTCTTACTCGGCGGCCGCCCGCGCTTCCTGCGCTTGGGCTCGGGTTCGGGCTCACTGTTCTCACTCAAGCTAGCATCCTCTTCGTCCTCGTCTGGCTCCGTGGTCGTGGTCTCGGATCTGTCATCCTTCGACCAGCTCTTGGCCGGCCTGCCTCGCTTCCTCGGCGAGTGGGTCATCCTGACGTGCCTGGCCAATTTGAGCGCAGCGTCGAACACATCGCTGCAGGTCTTGCACGTGAAATTCTTGGCCGGCGTGGTTTTGGGCTTCTTCGAGCAGGTATTCAAATGCGTCACTAGCGAGCGCCGGTTGCGGAAGTCACGCGTGCAGTTGTTGCACTGCACGGGCGAGGAGTGCTTGTCGCCGAAGCGACGCGGTTTTTTGCGGTTGGCCCGCTTTCGCTCCTCCCCTCCTTCTTCTTCCTCCTCCTCCTCCTCTTCTTCTTCCACCTCGTTCTCGTCCTCCGAAGAGCCGAGGCTGATCACGTCGTTCTCCTTGTCGCTAGAGCCCTTGGTTTTACCGGTACTGGCGGTTGCAGGGGTGCTGGAGTCAGGAGTCGCCTCCGAGCGCTCGCCCTCGTCGACGTCGATTTCAATCAGCTCGTAAGAACGGCCCGAGCGCTTGGACTTTTTGGCCGCTTGACGAGGATTGTAGTCGGGATCCGGCGACAGGCGTTTTTTCCTGCGGCCGCGCTTTTTGGCGGCCACAGGCTCGTCCTCCTCCTCGGAGAAGACGGACGCAGCTTGGATGATGATCTCGGAATCCGGTCGATTGACGGCTGTCAGTTGCTGCTTGCGCGGTCGCTTAACCTTAGCTGGGCCCTGGGAGCTGTCGTCCCCGGCTGCGGAGCTCTTCTTGCCCTCGGCTTTCGAGGTGTCGGTCTCCGAGCCCGAGATCGCGTAGCTGTCGTCGGCAAACATCTCGTCGAACTCGTCCTGCACCATTTCTTCCATCAATTCTTTCTTGATCTTGAGATTGGTCACGTGGATGATGTTGTTGGTGCTCGGAGGTCGGCTGGCGGCGGGCTTCCGCGTGTTCGAGTATGTTCTGTAGACGATCGGCGCCATCGATATCGGCTTTGTCACCGCGGGTTTCTTTTGAGTGAGTATCGGAGCGAGTTTAGGCGTAGTTTTGACGGTGGGCGAAAACTTGACGATGGTTTTCGGCTGTGGTTTCGGAGGCTCGGGAGTCTTGGCCTTGCTGACGGTCGTGGGTTTGTTGAAGTTCTGCAGGGAACGTTGCACCTCGTCAAACGTCATCTCGTCGTCCGAGTTTCCGTCGCAGAGGATGTACTGGACCGTCGACTGTTCAAGAATCTCTACGTCGCTGTCTATTTCTTCTTGAGGACGATCTGAAATCAAAGCGAATTATTAACAACGTTCAACGAAAATAAGGTAATATTAAACTCGATGCTTACCAAGAATGTAAGCTTCATTCTTGTCCGTCACGATGTAAGCGATACTCGTTTCAGATTTGGTCTTTATCTGTAGGTTGGAGATATTACTGACAGCTTTGGTAGGTGGATTTCTCGGAATCGGTGATTTGGCCATGTGTACATTTTTATTTCCATAAGTTTGAACTCGATTGAAAACTGTAACCGGTTTTTGTACATTTTGAACCTTTTTCGGTTCTGGTACTTGTATGATCTCCCTTTTCACCTCTATCGTTCTTTTTGGCAAGATATCTTGCTTTGGCAGATATACCTTCTTTGGTATATATACTTGCTTGGGAGAGGATATTAATTTTGGCCGAGACACTTGTTTCAAAACAGGTGCTTGTTTAGGCGACGATTCTGGTATCACTGTAAGTACTTGTTTCACCTGCGATACGGGTTTCAGAGGTGTTTCTTGTTTCGGTAGTATTTTTTGTTCTGTTGGTGTATCCGACAATATTTGTTTCGGTGAGGTATTTTTTGTTGTTTGTACATCTATCAATATTTGTTTAGGTGGTGTTTCTGGTATCACTTGTTTCGAAGATGTTGCTGGTGTTTCGAGTGTTGGTTTTACTGGTTCTCCTGGTATTTCTTGTTTTGGTGGTTTTTCTACTATTACTTGTTTTGGTGATTTTTCTGTTGTTGCTTGTTTTGGCGGTTTTTCTGTTATTGCTTGTTTTGGTGATGTTGCTGGGACCACTTGTTTCGGTAGTGTTGCTGTTATTACTTGTTTTGGTGATGTTGCTGGGATCACTTGTTTCGGTAGTGTTGTTGTTATTACTTGTTTCGGTGGTGTTGCAGGTATTACTTTTTTAGATGGCGTTTCTGGTGTTTGTTTTTGTGGTGTTCCTGATGTTATAAGTATTGGTGGTGTTTCTGGTATTTGTTTTTGTGGTGTTCCTGGTGTTATTAGTATTGGTGGTGTTTCTGATATTTGTTTTTGTGGTGTTCCTGGTGTTATTAGTATTGGTGGTGTTTCTGACGTAATTTGTTTTTGTGGTGTAGCTAATGTTTTTTTCGGGGATGCAACTGGTAATTTTTGCGTTGTTTCTATTTCAGGTGTTACTTCTGGTGTTGCTTGTTCTTGAGGTATTTCTGATATCTCTAGATTCGTCAGTATCTTTTGAGAGGGTGGTGTTTCTAATAATTCTTGTTTTGCAGGTGTTACTGATATTTCTTGATTTGGTTGTATTTCTGGTTTAGGTGGTGTCTCTGGTATTTCTTGCTTCGGTGGCGTTTCCTCATTGGATATGACATCTTTCTTCGGTATGATTTCTTGTTTGGTAAGAGTTTTAGAACTCGATGAGGTATCTTGGCTTGGTGTGACCTCTTGACTCACTTCAAACACAGGTTTTATCTCTGGTGCTATCTCAAAACTTAAGCCATCGTTTTTCTGAATTGGATGCGATTCTTGAAGCTGCACAGGCTGTACAGACTTCTTTTTTACAGTTCTCACTGCACCTTCCTCTATCAATCTTTCAACGTCATCTCTGAAGATAATAAAACATAAATGGTTGAGAGTGAAAAATTTAAATGTGTGAAATGTAATGAGAAAAAAAAAGTTAAAGTTACAGCACTTACTTCATTACAAAATGAAAGTTTGTTGGGGGTTCACCAGATTCATCGTACAAGGCTACTGCAAACACTTGATCTGAATTTTCAACAGCATACAGGGCTAACTGTTGCCCTGTAGATGTCACAAATGTAGCAATTGTCTCATCGTCGTCTGAATCTTCCGTTTCTTTGCCTTCTTCGGTGGGCTCGTCATCTTGTACTGTTTCTTCTTTTTTGACGTTTACTTGAATACTTGAATCCAAATCAATTTTTGGCTCATTCTAGAATTGAAATACGTACAGACAAAGATAGTAAGGTTAGAACCAACTAATCTGTAAAATTTCAAATACCATCATATTCAAATTCGTATTCTCAACTACTTCTTCTTCCTTTGCATTAGCTGATGCATCAGATGCGTGTAATGTGATGAGACTATCCATGTCAACGTTGGTATCCATGGATTCCATATTGACAGAAGATTCTGTACTCGTGACTACTTTGACAATTTCTTGAGAATTGTTATCAAATATTATCTATAAATAAAAAAACTTTCGTCAAGTACGGTAGTGCTAAGGTTTATAAAAAAACCCTTCTGCAAATGAGCTTATGATTACTATTTAATATTGCTACTGTTACACGTAGGTACTCGTATTAATAAAAGGATATTAAGTTGAGAAATGAATCCTTTGTAAGAATGTTTTGGTTATATGAATTTTATAAAAAATAATGATTCTTGTATCGTACGTAAAATAATAGAATATGGTTTAAAAACAAAACATAAACTCCAATTCTTTTAAAAAGTCGGGCTTACAGGTTAGGTTCACGTGCAATATTAATAGAACTAGAAACGGCATGGAAAAATAGTTTCATTAAGTATTCCTTAAAATAAACAACAATTAACTTTATGGAATAGATTTTTATAAGACCTAATGACTTTTTTCTCTTTGCACGACTACACCACAATACATGGAAAATAAGACAAAAGCATTTTAAGTGTAACTAATTTTTTTTTTAAATGGACAAAAATATTAGTAAAATGATATAACTTTCACAAAAACAATTGAAAAAATTCAAATTGGATCACAGCTTAATTTTGAGCAACCATTCTTACCTTGAACAAACCCCCCAACAACAAATAAAAAAAAAAAAAAATGAAAAAACTTAAATCACAACATTACCACAGCTCCCTCCATCAGCTGACTTTGTCCAAGCAGATCCATGCCACCAACGGACTCCCCAAGTTGCTGTGTTGGCTGCTCAAACTCAACAGTCTGAAAAACACTGTCCTCGTTCCCCACCGACATTATAGCACTTTTTAGAGGTTCTAAAATTTGTTCATCTCCTATAAAAACCACCAAATAAACTCGAAAACGGTTTCCCTCACAGCCCAAGCCTCATCCTCTCGAACCAGTTCTGGCTGTGATACATCAGCAACCAGGTACAATCATCAACATCATCATCCACTGTCGGTCCCATCCCCGACCGCCAAACCAACGAGCGTCTCTCCCCCGGATGAGTAGGATGTGCAGGCAAAACCAATCCGTGGTAACAGCTATACAGCATCCACAGCCAAACAACCATCGACGCGAATGGCTCGCGATATCATTCAACCGCAGCAGTGGACTCCAGCAGGGAGCCTCAAAAAGCTACAGGTCGACGAGGAAAACAATGTAAACACGTACGCCAGCCAGCCCTGGTGTACTTTTTTTGTATCACAATTGCTCGTTTGAGGTTAAGTTCTCCCAACACACATGCTCATATGTATATGTGCGTGTATACGCACCACATTTACAACAGCTTACAAAACAGGGAGTCCGCGACCTCAGAGGCCAACAAACTTACGTCGCAGCTCGCAGGGACCGCCAAAAGTGCGCGGTACACTCCCGCACACACACCACACACCACAGCTTCGTTGTTCGTTCTCGTTTCTTTTTCGATGCACACTTTCTCCGTTTCACGCTCACTCGACACTCACAGCCAAATGATGATTCCAACACAAATACGGACCGTATTAACGTCACTTGGGGTATATAAGTATAACTAAATGAGCAACGGATCGATTGCTTTTTTTTGTTTATTTACCCGCGCTGTATAGGTATAGTGCAAGGTAGCAACGTAATATCGTTGAAAAATAGGAGTAGGACGCTGCCATATGCATAGATGAAACCAGAGGTATATAGCACTAGCACTACACACTACAGCGACAGCAGTTTCACACAGCGACAGCAGCGCGAGAACTTCTCAGTGAGAAGTTGAGAACGTATAAATACATATATATATATAGATATTTGTTATTTTCTCTTTCTCGCTTCTTGTCCCTTTTACGCATACTTATTTGCAATGCATTTTACACTCACTCATTATTTATTGGTGGTCTTTGGTAAATCTATACACGTATATATTGAGGTCAGAACCTTAAATACACAAAAAAAATGTGTATATTATTAATACAATTTTTTTTTCAATACGTATTATCGATGATCGGTAAGTTCAGCATTGAATATACCAATCGCTGCTTTCACTAACCGTGTGAAGATTGAATAGTTTTCTTCCTTACCATGTCTCACCAGGTACATTTTATCGTGTAGTGGTAAGAACGTGTTCTTTCTTATTTACACCTCGTTAAATATCATACAATTTTCGTTATAATTATTTTAAATTTTCATTTTTCCTGTAAATCAATAATTAATCGATTGTTACCAGTGATAAAAAGTTGTATTCAAGGTTCTCAAAAGTTGAGAAAAGAATAACAGGTGTTTTTACCGTTTCGTTTTTTTTTAGAATTACAACTGTTGCATTTACAAAGTTGTAGAATATAAATTTCTAGCTGAAATTGTTGAAAAACTACTTTTGAGCTATTTTTCAAGTACGTTTTGTTTCGTATGTGTGTATCATTCTAATGTGGTATAACATGCCACACACGGAGGACGAAATTTGGCAGACTATAAGACAAGTATTATGTTCGTTTTATTGATTTCCACTATCCTTTACGCAGATTGAATAAGCTTTAGAAATTATCATGATTTTTTGACAAAATATTAAATTATATACTATTTTATTTTATATACAATACCAATTATGGCGTAATCATTTGAAACATACTATGTATATTTATTTATAAATACGGTAAAAAAAAGTGTCACTTTTAACTTTTTCTTAAGACCTAATTATTTAAATCGTCGATTTTTAAACAATATAACCTTATCTTCATGGCATATTGAAGATGATAGTGATTTCTTGAAAATTTTCAGGGTTGTGGGTTGTTTCCGACATTTTTTAATATGAAGGCAATTTTTGTTTATTTCATGCATCGATTATTAAATAACTATTAACATTTAAAATATTACTGATGAAGAGGATGAAATAACACAACTCATATAATTTTCAATGAACAAAGTGCAAAAAATTGAAATCATTCAAATAATTGCAAACAACTTAAAAATTTTTTTCATTTGTGTTTGTTTCAAACAAATACGAGAACTTATTTGATAAAATTTACTAGTTTAAATATGGCGTAAAAAACATTTAACATTCCAATTTTCAAAAAAATGAGAAATCTTTAATAAAATTGTCAGTATCACTTCATTAAAAAGGGATTTACGAAATTTTTTGTCTATTATGTGAATCCCCGAGTTGTGTCAAATCTTTAATAAAAATAAAAAAACGTAGTTAATAATCTCAAAAAGATTTTCAGGATAACATATTGACCAAAGAATAGTATGAATCCCCTGCCACTTTCGAAAGGTTATTGAAGTCGAACAGTCGATAATTTGTACGTCAGTTCCTACGTAGCATTTAATGCTCACATATAAATTAAGAATAACAAAAAGACCCGCGCCATGATCTCCATGAATTAAGTAGATTTCAACAACGGTAAGATTAAGATTCAATAATTTTTCTTGTCATTGTAGTGAACTTGTTAATGGCATATCAAACTTCAAAAATAAATTAAAAAATCTCTTGTAATTAAATAAATAAACAAAAAAGCACAATACTGCAGAGGAACTGGCTCATATGATCTTATGCAGCAAGAATCATTTTGATTCTCGTATACACAGCGAGTAAAACATGCATTTTAAATTTGTTAGAAAATTTTTACTTTAATAAAAAAACTTTTCATTATTCAGAGCTTGTGAACTATTAGTATCATTGGTGTTGATTCAGTTATTACGAGACAATTTAATGATAATTAATACTGACTTTTGAACATCGATAGGAGAGAAAAATTTATAAACTATTGTTTCCAAAACCACTCTTACAATTTTTACTGAATTCTAAATTCGAATATGTATATAATATAATATGTACTTATCCNATTTATGAGAAAATTATATAAAAAAAAAAAAAAAACATTGCGACCAGCATGGTAAACAATATATTAAAAACTTTTTAAAACTAATGTTCTTCATTTAGAAACAAAAATAAATTTTGACAAGCAAAAGAATGATTCAATTTTTTATGTGAATTATCGCGATATATCGTTTCTTACAAAGGTTCTGCTATAAATTATGACACACTCATTTTACCATAAAAAAAAGTAATTTATAAAAATTTCAGAATGAGTAACTTCGTATTTTTTGAGGACTTGAACGTTAAAGATTATTGGTTATACACCTTATTTATGGAGAGGTCTTTTGTGAGTTAGTGTCCAAAGATACTATTTGATTTCAACTTGGTTTGTTTTTACAGAATCGCATAAAAAAAAAAATCAGTAAATGGTACTTACAACCAAACTTTCACTTAAATTTTTAGTAAGCGTACACTGAAAGAAAAAAAAAAAATTATAGAAAAATTCCATGAAAAAATTACTATTCTTCACAGTAAATCGGATAAAAGCTGGCAAAAAAGGAACAAATTATTATTTTTAATGGTAAAAATTATTTTTTTAACGGTAAAAATTGTAGTTTGAATAGTTCGAACAATACAAATTACTGTGCTGGAACAGTAAACCTTTAAAGGATCGGTTAATAAATTTTACCTTCCCGCATTAGAAATTTGTACTGTTCTAACCATAATTTTTACTTTTCGAACCATAACTTTAAAGTTAACTTTAGCAGTTAACTGCTAAAACAATAATTTTTTCTGTTAACAGTAATAATTTTTCCTTATTGCATTCGATTCACTGTACGGAAAGGTAATTTTTGCTGAAATTTCTCTATGATTTTTACTATTTTTTTCGATCAGTGTAGTTTTATTGTTTTAATGACTCGTTAATTTAAAGTTATTTCATAACGTTATTTGTACATACATCGATATGATGGCACAAGTAAAAAAAAGTCAATACTGACTGTAAAATTATCTGATTATAATTATGCTGTTCGCTGATTTATATGTATGTACGCCAAATGATTTTTTGATTTGGGTCGTACAAAAATACTCGTACCACGAATATATGTTATACATAGAACTCACTTTCATAGTTAACGATAACCCCCTTGAACGAGTGTAGGTAGCTACCCTCTAAAAATAATAATCTCCCTCTGTATAACGATGAAATTCACTCGCTCTCTTTTTTACGAGCGTAACACTCGTATGTTACATGCGTGTACATTTCGTCGGCTATTATTAGAAAGGACTCCTCGATAGATTTATAAGTCTCATAGAGGGTGAAGATGAAAATTTTTTAATACACAATCTATCTTACCGGGTCGCGATCAAGTCCCCCGAAATCATCCCCATGCCGCCCTTGCTTATACATATATGTATATATATATATTATAAGTACAATGGAACGGCAAAGGTACTTATGCTAATATGGGCGCGAGTCGCGAGCGAGCCGAGGAGGAGGAAGTATCCGGAATTCAAATAGCGAATTATAATTGTTAATTCGTTAAATGATCCCGCGGCTCAGGTAAGGATCTCTTAAATCCCCTTCTTCCCCCATCCTCCCGACACTTAAACATTCCTCAAAACTGAAGTGCCCTATTTTTCTTTCCCCGAAGGAATGACTTTTGCGCCTCGCGTATAGCGAAAGTTTCGTTTTCCCAAGTTTCTCTTGTACTTATGTATACTTACACGCTCTTTGTCTTTTCTTTTTCTTCTCCTTTTCTGCAGTTAAGTAGTTTCATTGCCGGCGTGTTGCTGAAAGTCATATTTTTACATGCAAACAGTTGCGTTTGAATTAAAGATGCAAGTGTACTTACTTAGTGTCTTTTTAAAAATTTTTTTCCAACCTTTATGGGCTGGGATCCAGACAAGATCAATTATTTTACCTAAGTCAATTAGTGATATAGACAGGTGTCTCAGTTCTAAAACAAGTGGGGAAGCACTATGTTTTAATGCTGCAAGTACGCTAAGTGAGTCAGAGAAGATTCTAAAATGTACACTATGTTCATTACTTATTAGTTCGAGTACTTGTATAATAGCCATACATTCAGCCGTGAATATGGATGATTGATCTGGAACATTGCGAGTATATCGCAAAGATTCTTGTGGGCTCCAAACGCTAAATCCCACTCTATAATGTTCACTTTCTCCAATTTTTGAGCCATCGGTGTATAGATCAATAAAGGTTTTTCCTGATTGATTATTGTATATTTTCTTAAAGTCATGATTTGGCGTTTGAGAATGCGCTATGGGTTTACATGTATCAAGGTCTACCGAGATATTGCAAAATAAGTATTTGTATTGACCTAAGTATTTGTGATGAACTTTTCTGGACTGAATAAGTCCATTAAGGTGCCAAATTTTTTGGTAGCAGGTAAGTATTAGGGACTCGGTATAATTGTTTTCGTAGTGAAAGTTTTGCGATATTTCCATAAGTTTGTCCATATTTTTTATTACCTGATTGCCGTCAATTGACAGATTTTTTAATATATACTTCAGGCCCAGTAATTGAAACCTTGCTTGAAGGTATTGAGTTTTAGTTTCTGCGTGTATAACATTTATAGGCGTACTCAATCTATATCCCATGGCGATTCTTAAAGCATAGTTTTGTATTGACTGGAGTTTTTTTTTGATAAGTGATTGAGCAAGGGGAGAGAAGAAATCCACCAAATTCAATTCTTGATCTAACCATTGAATTATACAACAAAATTAGAAATCTAGGATCTGCACCCCACCAAGTTTTACGCAAACATGAGATGATTTTTATGGGAGGATTACATTTTTAAAAGAAATTTTTAATATGACTTTGCCAATTTCGTCTTTTATCTATGTGCATACCCAGAAATTTTATTGAATCAGATGGAAAAATTTTGATATTTTCTATTGTGATAAAGTATTGATCTAATTTGATATTTCCTTTACTGAAAATCATTAATCCACTCTTATGTAGTTCTATAAATAAACCCCTGGTTTTCAAAGTAGTTGATAGTTTATGCGCTTCTGGTTCTATTTTCTGAATCACATTATTTATGTTTGGGCCCTCTACTGAGATGACACAGTCGTCTGCAAACTCTAAAAACATAGTGTCCTTATTTAATATTTTATTAACATTTTTAGTGTAAATAGCGTAGAGTGTAGGACTTAATGCACTACCTTGTGGGAGGCCTTTAGTGACTATATAATTTGAGTTGTCAGTGTCTGTCAAATTTAGAGGAATTAGCCTTCTCTCGATTATCAAGTTTTTGACAAAAAGTATGAGTTGTCTGGGAAGATTTAGGTCAATTAGATCTTTAAGTAGTATTGAAGGAATAACATTATCGAACGCCCCTTTGATGTCTACAAACAAGGAGATCATAAACTGTTTTTGATAGAAGTTCTTTTGGATAGATGAGGTAAGTAAGGTAAGATTATCAAGACATGATTTTCCTTTCTTGAAGCCCAACTGTGTAGGTAAAAATATTTTATTGTTTTCTAACCACCAGACTAATCTGCCATTTACCATTTTTTCAAGAATATTTAAAATACAAGAAGCTAATGCAACTGGTCTGACTTTTCCATTAGCTTTAGGAATAAAAGAAATAATATACGTATTCCATTGAGAAGGAAATTTTTTGCTCTCAAATAGATCGTTAAGAATATCCAAGAGAATTCTTTTGTAAAATTCAGGAAGGTAGCTTAAAATACTGTAGGTAATTTTATCGACCCCTGGTGAAGAGTTCATATTTACATTGTGAAGAGTATATATTATATAAGTTCTTCAAAAGAAAATGGATCTGTTAGCCCGGTGTTCTGGTGTGCAGCTTTATCAGGTAAAGGCAACTTGTTTATTCTTGATATAGCAGGATCACATGGAGCACAGAGGTTTGAAAGGCATTCTCGTGCATTTATCAACTGCGACGTATTGTCTGCCACTGAAGGCGGCCTGTTCATGCCATTTTTGAATAGCTTAATTTTACGCCATATCTCTGTAATGTTCGTATTTTTACTTATTGATGTGCAGAAATTGTGAAAGCTTTTTTTCTTTTCATTCTTCAGGGTGAAAGTAGTTTGCGCGGCAAGTTTTTTGTATTCAATAATATCAGATAAATTGCAACGATATTTAAGTGATTTGAACTTCGCTGTTCTAAGTCTGATTGCTCTTTCGCATACCTCATTCCACCAAACGCAGTTGTTTTTATTTTTTTTTGTGAATCTTTTATTGAAGTTATTTGCATTTTGATCAACGGATAACTCTGGAGGACGAGCTCCAGGTGGCAAAGAATCTGCAATAGCAATTGATATAAAGTTGACAAAATTATCGTATCTTTCCAAGACATCTGCGTTTGTGAATTCGAGGCTGGTAAACATGCCTTCTGCTTTGCATAATTTATCCCGGAGAAGTTCCCAGTTAATTTTTTTCAAGTTAAACCTATAATCGAATCTTGGTTTTAACTTTGAAGTAATGTTTATTTTTATTTCAATGGGGAGGTGATTGCTGGACCAAGAGTCTTCTAGCACATCCTATTCAGTGATCAGAGCTATGTCAGGGGAGACAAAAGACAAGTCTATACAGGAGGCTTTATATTCACCGTTGGAGAAATAAAAATGAGTTGGACGACCGTCATTCAAAATAAAGACTTTCTCTGGGTCCAAATTTTCTGCTATAATGTTTCCATTGAAACAGTATTTGGAACTACCCCATAGTGGGTGATGTGAATTAAAATCGCCTAATAAAATGAAGGAATCGAGATCGGCAATTTCATTTATAAAATTTGTCCAACTATTATGTTGCATATTGTGGCTGATATGTGGAGGTCTGTAGACAGCTATTATCGCAATACTCTCAAATTGTGTATCAATCGTTATACTACCTAAATCAATGTAAGAAGGAACGTTATTGAGTGCAAGGTTGTTATAAATGATATTGTCTCTGATAAAAAAGACTATTTCTCCTCCTCTGCCATCCAGCCTATCAAATCGGGAGACTTTAAGTCCTTTTATTTGGAACATATCGTCCGGTCCTAGCCAAGTTTTGATGGCTATAATAACATCGTATTTTTGAACCTGGTTCATTAGTTCCAACTTATTTTTAAAACTGCGACAATTCCACTGCTTTTAAAATTATTAATATTAACATTCATTATTATGTCTATTAAAAAGAATTAAGAAATTTGTGAAAGTTAAGTGATACTTAAGTTACGCTAATTGAAATAAAGTAGAGTATGCGAAGATTTATCCGGAAAAGGTTGGAGATTTCGTGGATTGATATAGTTCCAACAGACTTTCAGCTCCCCTTAATTTTTGTGATAATTCATCATCATTTTGATTCTTTAAAATAATAATTAATTTTTCCTACCATTAAAACTGTTCAGATTTGTATATTTCATTTCTTCTTGAGAGTAGTCCAATGGCCATCTTGGAGTTGGGACTGTATTTGCAAAGTTCCTGGTTGGACTGCTAGGAGTCATCAGGGTATTCGTATTTCCTTGAGTAGGTGAGACCAGTTTACTTTGTTCTTGTTGAATTTGTTTGTTTTGGTCAGAACGTGCTTTCTCCAGTCAATGACTAAGATTCTCTTTGTTTGGGTCGTTTGTGCTGCTCGTGTTCCTTGTATATTTAATTTGCCTATTGGTATTGAAGATTGTACCTGAAGAAGTAGAAGTTGCAGCAGTGACAGATGCATATGATTTCCTATTACTGTTTCTAATTCCACAGGCTTTGTTGAGAGCTTTTTCCTTTAGATCAGGAAAATTTTCTCTTGTTCTGTACGGTACTTTCCTTTGGCGCAATACTTGAACCTTCGCTTCTTTAAAAGGTTTTTTTTTCTTTTGCCTTTTTGCCTTTATTTTTGGCTTTTTTTTTTTGGACTTCCCTTTTGGATTTTTTCTTTTTTTGTTGTTTTTGGCTTTTTGGCCGTTTTGCCCTTTTGGGGCTTTTTTTGGGCCATTTTTTTTGTTGTTTTTTTTTTCGGCCCTCATTCCCTTTGGTTTTCCTTTTGCCCTTTTTTTTTTTTTGGCCAATTTTGAGGCTTTTAAACCTTTTTATTGTTTTGGAACATATGGTTCGACCAAAAATCTTACTTTTGCAATAAATATTTCTTTAGGTAGCTCTTGGCCATCGAAAGTCAAAAGCTGGGGATCCATTTATTTTCTTCGCTTGTTGTTGTCCTGTTTTTCATGTCAAGACGTTTTATTTCCCTTATTCTGGGGCAAATTAAATCTTGTCCATTATGGTTTCATTACTGACATCAGTGTCTACTCCTTGGATAATTCCTTTTCTTGATTTGCGAAAGCTGGGGACATAAGTCTCAAGCCCTTGTTTGAATAAATTTTGATCATTTTTTAGTTTATTTGCCTCTTCTCGATTAGTTAGAATTATCTCCACCTTAGATCTACCCTTTTTGGTATAGTTTGTTACACTTGGATTTATCTTTTCGTCAATAGCCAAACCAACGCGAAGTGCAGAAATTTCTGTGTTTTCTTTGACAGGTCTAACCCATACGCTAAAGAGACCTTTGCAGTTCGAATTGAAGAATTCTGTTGTTTTGTTTTCTTTAGATGGTAAAGGAACTGGTGAATTGGAAGCGATTGTGTTCTTTATCATTTTCACACCTTTGCTGGGCCCGTTTGCCCCATTCATAATGTCACCACTCACTTCGACCTCAGCAGTCCGTTGACGCTTTGACGTTTTGCGTTCGTCGTTAACACCTCCATTATCCTGATGCGCAATCTCACAATCGATTTTGTCATCAGACAAAGGCAAATCACTGCCTTTGTCTTTTTCACAGTCTTTCGCGTTATCACCCGCCATGTTTTATCGATCTAACCTCCCACTTGCGGGGGTACATATGTACGAATGTTTTGGACCACTATGAGTTAATTTAATATCTACACAAATGTTAAAAATCAGTGTTCGGCCCAATGGCCGAACCGAGGAGATTTGTAAATGCCCCAAAAGGCAATTTCAATTAGTATAACAACAGATTAAAATAACTCGATCAACTCGTCCAATGCACGTTCATCAATCCTCTACTCTTCAATCTATTCTGTGTATTATATTCACACGTCGATGGCGTCATATGCAATCTTCGGCACCCTATAGTTCACCTATTCCCTGATTCCCTCCTACACTGCCTGAACTCCGCAAAAATATAGATGTTTCACACTAATTGTTTCCAACACGTTATACGCAAGCCTTTATTATCAACCTATGCTTATTCTACTTTAAAGGTGTAATAGCTATCATTGTAATAAACTTCAAAGTCATAATTTAATGGATGAGAGCATATAAGACAAGTAATAAATATGTCAGAAATTCAATCATTACAAAGTTAATAATCGATCTGTAAAGTAAGGATATTATTCTAACGACAAAAAATACAAAAATAATCGATAATTCCATAAAAATAGAACTATTTTATTATAAAAAGTTAACAGCTATTTGAAAAACTATAAATGTCTTTTACTGTTTGTTGTGCACTTTTAACTTCTCCAATTATGTGAAAGAATTAAAACTGGACAATTATTATTGACATATTTATTATAAAAAGTAAAGTTGTATTAGTTATGAATTTTCGTTTTGTGATAACCGAAACTTTTAATAGTTAATTTCAGATGTATATTAAAAACTAAAATAAATCGTTCGAAATACCGTAAATAAATTTTTCTATCAATTTTTTTAAATATTGGTACACGTTGAATTTAAACGAAATTAAGTATTAAAAAAGCTGTTAAAAATAGTATTTTACTATTTAGCTATAGTTTGGTAGGAAAATTTTGTAGTCGGAAAGTATTCCTCATAGTATATAATACTACATGTCATATCTGCTGCAAACTATATGTTTTTTTGACAAAAAAGGCACTACTATGTGAAATAAATTATATTTTTATAACGTTTTTTTTAATTTATAATATAAACAAACAAACAGTGCACTATAAAAAAAATAGACTACATATGTTTATACTGGTTACTTATGTGCTTTTGAAGTTTTAGGTGAAAAGGTGCAGTCTCTCCTAGGACATAATTTTTTGGTACGGTTGATAATTTTGATGACATACCTCAGTTGATGTTCAATTAAAGTTGCCAACACTCACTAAACTTGTTAAGATTTTGTCGAGGATTTTGTTTATTTAGACGATACGATTGGTTGTAATAATTCAATAAAAACTGAATCATATTACCGTTTTTCTATTTATAAAGTGACTATCATTCACTAATACATTTTAGTTAAAATGAGAGGTGGGACAGTTTTAGTGTTGCGACATTATAGGCGTGTGCCACACTTGTACGAGTATACAATATTTATATCTACTGAAATACGGGTTGTGTCATGCAGTAAACTTTTGTCGAGTGAATCTTGCTATATTTATATTTTGTTCTTTTTGTTAGTGTAGAATAATATTTTCGATTAATATTCCTCTAAGTAGTTTATTTTCTTGTTTGCATGGATTAAGTCCACACGCAACTTAATTACTTACTACCAAACATATTTTTCCACACGCAATGCATGTGTATATTTCAGTCGATTAAGTTTATGGTTACCCACACTATTGTGTAATTAAAAATTTCAAAACTCATGAGTAATTATTTACTCGGCTAACACGATTATCGCACCGCTTCTGTCGTGTCTTACTTTTTTATCTATCGATACTAGTGTGAATGACTAATAAAGATAAAGCATCGAAAAAAAAACCTGCCAAGATAATTCAACTGTAAAGAGGTAGGTCTTTTAACAGTTTGTAAGTTACCAATAACTCGAGCACTACATTTATGTGCAAACTTGTATTCGTGGAAAAAGGAGGATTTATAAGAAATACCACGTGATAGCCCATCATGTTGAGGCGAACAAGGTGAGTATAAGAGTTTTTCAGTTTCTGTTTTTGTTTTCGTACGCCAACAAAAAGAATTTACGTCGTTTCAGAATAAACAAGTCCATCGAAATGGAGACCGACGAGTTAGTTTGTGGGACAACAATAAACTCGTTGAATGACGATTGCTTGTTGCACATATTTCGATTTCTATCCATAAAAGACCGCATGAGAATGAGCAGAGGTTCGTGAAAGATCGTTTATTATGTTTTTTATTTGTTCTTTATCATCATACGTGGTTTTCAGTAAGCAAACGTTGGAAAACAACGAGCGATGAGTCTTGGTCTTACGTTAAAACGCTGAACAAAAGTAGTATCGAGTGGGCCTTCAAATGGAAAGACAAAGAATGGAAGAGACGCAACCAATTGGTATTCATAAAAATTTTACAGTCATGTGGACGTTATCTTACTCATCTCGACTTTTCTGGCCTACCAGTGAACAACAGTGTGTTAGACAATATCGGTGAACTGTGCTCCAACGTGAGAACCATTAAGTTCAGCAATGTGCCATTGTCCACTGGCATAGTCAAGTCCATGTCAGCCAATTGTCGGAATATCGTGGAATTTAGTTTTTGTGAGCTGGATAATGATTGCACGGAAGATAAGCTGTGCAACTTTTTCAAGGGCTGTGATAAGCTCGAGTGCTTGGAGGTGTCACGAGCTAGTGGTTTGACTGGAAAGTTTTTGTGGAGCCTTCCAACAGAGTGTGTTCGGAAAATTACCGTACAAAACTGCAGAGCTCTCTCACATAATTTTACTGATAAAGTATGCTTTTTATCTGACATATGTTGCTCATTTGAAAAAGGAAGTATAATTCCAAGAATTAATTTTACTTGTAGTTTAACAGCCACTTAGGTGTTATGTGCAACGGACTGACAATACGATTACGAATATCAAATTGACACCTAAGTTATTTTGGTCTTAGGTATTACCATATCGATGGCAACACATACATTGAGAAAGCATTCGCCTCGTGTAGTAATTTGAAACAGTGCCATCTGTATGAAAAAATTCTGATTAGTCAACGCTGCTGATAAGCTGATACTAACATACATGACCTCTAATGGGCCATCACCTTTTATAAATTTTTTCTTTAACATTAACTTATCTTTGACAATTAAAGTAATTAGTTTTATTATTAAGTATACAATTTAGTAGTAAAAATTACATGTATTTTTTGTATAAATTTTTTTTGTCGTAAATAAAATTTTTTTACTTCCATAATAATAATTACTTAACACTAAAAAAAATAATTTTAGCTGTCATAGATTCGTTTAATGTTAAGGAACACATTGATAAAAGGTGATTGCATGTATTAATATTCAGCGTTGGCCGCGATGGTCAAAAATTGAATGCTGACCGCAACCTTCAGAGCGCTTCTTTACTTCTTTTCCCTTGCAGATGGAACTGTTTTAAATTACTGCAAGAAGCCGCTTCGTAGAAGTGAGTACTTGTAGAGCAATTTACATTTTGTAGTAATATTGAAGTGTTTACTTAAAATTTAACTTGATGCGTCTAAAACTCTTTACGTACAGTTTCACGTATGGTTACAATTAATTTTTTCACGTAGCGAAAAGTAAAATGATACTTGGAATTACATGCCATTTTGCCGAAAGGATTTTCTAACAAATAGTTTAAAAAGATTTTTGTTTACCCAACAGGTCTTTGGAAGGTTTCCCAACCCTCAAAGTCTATGTATAACGCATTCTTCCATAAAAACTATATCAAATCTGTCAGGAAACTTGAAAAATCTGAAGCATGACTTGAAAATCACCGAGTCCAAGGTCCTATCACAGTTGAGGAATCTCGAAACACTCGACGTTTCAGGCGAAACCGTAACAGACGCCTTTTTGACGGGCTTGGTACAAACATCCAAGGACTTATTGGACTTAACACTAAGAAGTAGTACTAGCTTTTCGTTTTTTACTTCAGTCAACGGAAGACAACTTCACCAACCGAATGATTCGTTTACGTTGCAGATAGTCCCATAACTAGAGCTGGGCTTCGGGCCATTGTAAATCTGCCCAAGCTCGAAACTCTACACCTCGACAATGCGACGATCGTTAAGTGTCTGGGTTCCACTTATCCACCGGCGCTGAGGAAATCGAATTCAAATTCGAACATATGCAACGAACTTTTCAACGAAGATTTGGTCTCCTGCGACATTTATGGACGCGTCGATGGTACGATGTTTACAAACAAACGGCTTCCTTTGCGAGTGAAAGTTTTTAGAACGCATCCCGGTGATGCCCTAGAAGAGACGGAAGTGCGTTGCAAGAGGTTCTGCGTGACCGCTTTCGTGTGTTCGTTGAAGAAAAATGTCCGACAGTTCGAGAGAAGACTTCGCATGTGATACACTTAATTGATGTACTTAACCGATGTAACTGTATTGGGATCCGAACAACGGATGAACAAAAGGGCTTTCAAAAACCACCACCTTACGTAATTTTACACAGTGGTATGGTGCTAGTATCTCAGAGCCACCTGTTGACTTGTTGAGGCTTAGAAAAACCGCCACCTTATGTAAATTTTACATGGGCTATTGGCGCTGGCGGCGTTATTCAATCCCAATCCCCCAATACTTATATGGTTCTGAGCAATCCATGTTACAATGATTTCTGAATAACTTAGCTGTAAGAGAAGCATTATTCTCTTCTTTTTTCTCATGACGTGTATATAAAATTCACAGTAAAATTTGATTTTTATCAAAGAATTTTTGATATTTTTAGCTCATATCGTGGGATTGTGTTGTGAAAGAATTTTGAAGCTTAAAATTGTACATACATTTTTGAACCACCATCAATAGGATGATAGTTTTATGATGTTATGATAACTTATACTTTGTTTAAAACGCGTTGAAATGTTAATTATAACGTCATTGGTTATAGGATCTGCCAAAATATGGTTACAATCGTTACAAGACTTTTCGAAAATTATGACTGTCGAAGGACCAAAAAATCATAACAATCCTGCTCGTTGAACTATGATCACAATATTTGTAGTAGCTTATCATCTACTCATTAAGTTGTCTACTAAGTAAATTTGTTAAGTTACTAGTAGCATTATGATAATTTTTTTGAAAAAATTTGTAAACTAACTACTAAGTACTTTATGAAGATTAGTTTCTAAAAAATAGAAAGCTGGCCAGGCTTACCTACTTAATGAATGAATTTTTCATAAACTTAATAGCGAATTTCATATAATGATTGTCTTAAAACTTCTCACAGTCTACAAGTGGTAATTTGATGTGTTAGTTATTATATTTAAGCTACAAACTACATGCACATCTTTCTTATGGTGTATTAAATGTACATAGTTATGTAAATAAACAATTCCAAATTTTAAGATTCCAAAATCTATTTTGTACGTAGTTTTGTAAAACGTGATGTTCTTTTTAAGGACATTCCCTCAGGGTTAGGAGAGTTAGAAAATCAGTTTCTCTTGAGTTTCTTTGAAAAATACAATTTTTAATGATTGAAGCGTGTTTAATTATCGTATGAGTGTTAAAATAGTAATATAAAACATTATAAAATTTGAATACTTACTACAAGAAACATGATAAGTGATACTACAAGAAACATTTACATTATATACCAAGAACATAACAATACAGATACAAATATAACATTGGAGTGAATCTTTGAGTGGATATAATTCAATTTAAAGTAGGAGAGCTAAGAGCTTGTTGTGACAGAGGTAAGAAGTAACACGCTGTTTTAGCTGAATGTATAAATTTTATGTCATATGTTTTTGTATTAATTTAATTTCTATATCATGTAGAATAACCGTATTGCGGTCAATGTTCTGTCTATAGACAACCCAGTGAGTAGATGTGTGCAAGTGCTTCAATTTGGTTAGGTTGCGTTAAATTTTAACTTTAATAAATTTCGATTTTCATAGCTGTATTTTATCAATTTTCAGAAGTAAACGTGCACATAGCTTTAAAGAATATTTGATTTCAATATTCCGTCGAAAAGTTTTGCGCGAAGTTAAATTGTTTTAAAAATTTCATACTAAATGTAGAAAATCATGCTCTGGGGCATGTTGTTAATATCTTGGGGCAAATTTTAACATGTTACAACTGACCCAAGTATTATCTCCACCGTACTTGTACCGATTATTTATGTTTATTACTATGTTTTTGTTTTAGGATATGAAATTATAAAAGAAAGACTGTATTTCGTGTAAAAAGTGGGCACGTGCTAAATGTGCTGCAAATGATGTTGTATCATACCTATGTGTATAAATTATTACTCAGATGAAGACTGAATTTAGTCATTAATATTGTATTAGGTTCTTAAATGCTGTGAGTTTAAGAAATAATATCTAATAAAGCTCTTAGTTCCATCGAAAGTGACTTTAATTTAACTGTTACTACTTATCCCAGAGATGTTACAACTACCCCAATGAAGGGGACAGTTGTACCAACTAATTTTTTTTTTTTTAAATATCTTGTGGGATAAACTTTTTGAAAGCTAAAATTTTATTCATTTTCCATAAAATACTAGAGTAGTTAAGCTATCGATTGGCACTTTATGGATGTAAAAATAGAAAAATCTACTTAGTATTACTGTTTTTCGTGAAAATTATTACAGCAAGCCCCCAGCTCCCCTAATGCTTTTTAAATAAAAATTTTTTTGGTACTTTTCGAATACTTTTGTATGAATTACATTCGTTTTATGAAAGAAATCATAAAAAAACTTTCATTTGATATCACCGATAATTTGAGAGTCAATTGCAATATGATAGTGTGCTCACAATCTTAAAATTTTAGCATTTAAAAGTAAATATCTCAAAATCAAATACTGCTTGGACATAAAAAAATTGTTCCCTGCACTCAGAGAAAACTCAAAAACAGAATTGTGGATAAAACTTAAACAAATTTCTAAGAAAAGTGATTTTCTGACGAATGCCGTCAATTAATTTTCAGTCAGTTCAAATAACTTAGAAAGTAGTAATATTTAAATGCTCATACATCCTAAAAGACTTATTTTCGGTACCGTGGTACAGATTTTATTTTTTACTACTAGTGATAAAGCCTTACAAATTTTTCACTACAAGATTAAAAAAAATACATTTCAACATTATTTCAAGTATTGTATTGTATTATAATAGATTACACATGCATCTTGTATACTGGCATGTTAACCACTTAGTTATTGAGACTGTTTTGTTTCGAATATATAAGAAAGTAAAATAATTAGGATTGATTAAATAATTTTTTTAAACAAAATTTTTTATAATGTATGTGTAGAAAAGTATATTCAATACTTTACTTTATTTCAAAACTATAACTTGTTTATAGAGGTATATTAGATCTACAGTGATCCATACACAAAATTGTTTCTTATAACATTCACTGCGATTCTGTAACATAAGTTTTGATTATGCCGTCACAGAATCTAATGCAGAGAAAAGTTCAATCAATTGATAGAACAGTACAAGCGTGTAAAAGATCATGATAACGGCACTGGAAATGATAAGAAAAACTTTGAATACTACAAAGTACTAATTTTTTTTATAACATTTTGTATGTTTTATTATACGTTGTATGTTTTATTATACATAATAAATTTAAAAGTAAGTAATCTTCCTCATCTTCGCTATCACTTTCACTTTGATACAAGTCTTGTAAGGTTAATAATGATATTCCTATGATCTGCTTTTCATTACAATTCATTGTACAGAATAACTGAATCAAAATCAATAACTAATTTATTTGTTATTTATAACCTACAATATTTGCGACCATAGGCTTTGTTGCCTGATGGAAAAAGAGGTATAGGTCTGTTCAGTCTGTTCACTCACTTTGAGTTTAGCGGAACAGTGGAACCCCCTTTTCAATATGAACGTTCACAATGAAATAAGTAAAAAATGTCTATGTGAATAGCTCCAATACTCGACGCATTCCGTCAACAAAAACCACAAATGACCTTGGCTCCTCTATTGCCCCCATAAATCTCCGGGTCGTTACTAGAGCTTTCCTCTCATCTGCCCTCGTAGAGCTTCAATCTTTCTAAACTATGTACGCGCGAGTCTGTGGGAACGAGCGTCAGCCAAGCCAGCTAGTCTCCCATAAAAAAGGACACCACCTCTTCCTTCACGAAAGCTTTCTCCAACAACGAGGCTGGGCATCCTTTGAGTGTATACATGTACGTTGTCGTATGGGCAATAGAACGTCTTTGTGCGTGCGCATCGAACTTTCCTTGAAACTAATGAGAAAAATTGCTCGTAAATTTCCTGCGGCCGGGATACATGTCTTGCTAATAAAATTGGAATTACGCCGTTCCACCGTGTGTACCTGCACGTGTAGGCGTCCTTTGCGTACCTGTACTATATGTTATAAAGTATCCTTTTGACTTTTGGCTCCTTCAATAAATTTTCATCAAGTTCAAGAATACAAGAAGCATTTTGCGATGAAAAAAATTTCTACACCTTTTTTAAGATGATCAGTAGCCAGATGGAAATGCACACATCACTGTAAAACTCTGGAAATTCGTTTTAGGTGTCTCGAATCACCTTGTGTTATTAAATGTTTTTTATGACTCGTTCTATCTGTGTAAATAAATATCAAAGTTAAGCTCTCTACCATATATTGCTGTGAAAGTTAAGGAGGTTAACTACCTTAAGCAATTGACAGTCAGTTTTTAGTTAAAACTTGGTGTAGAGCTTCAAAAATGTGTAAAAAAATGTATGCAAAGTTTCAAAAACTCTGGGTGCTTATGAAATGAGGAGTTGATGAAACAAATTTTGTAAATTTTACATACATTCTTATGGGAGATCGTCAAAAGCAACTTTTATAATAAAAAATTTTAATACAATTAACAGTCAGATTTGGACAAAACTGTACTCAACAGTAAATTAATATGTGCCTAATAATTATGTAAAACAACACGCGCGGCGTTGGCTCAGTGGTAAGCGTGCTTGTTACTGATATAATGCAGTACTAGGGGTCGTGGGTTTCGATTCCCGGAGAATGCAGATTTTTTTCAAAAACTGTTTTCATCGGGAAAAGTTCCTATGTAACCCCTGCTGTTTCGGGGCGGGTTTTTCCGTGGAATTTTCCCTCAGAGTAATTACAGGATTTTTTCCTTGTCTCACAGGTCTTCAGGCCTGGGTGAATGCAAAACAGTGTTAGGGCTATAGGTAGGGATTAGTGGATCCGATGCCAGGCGTCGGGCAGAGATTGTGCCGGCCTTACCGGCGAGGAGTGGGCGTCCTGGAATAATGGAGTCTTCTCCGGGGAAAGGCTACACAGTGGCGAGTGGACCTAATGCACCATTGGTGCAGAGTGCCAGCTAACTGGCAAGGTGTGTTCCTCCGGAGATACTCACACTGTGCCCATGGATTAAGGTAGCATATGAGGAAAAAAAGTTTGGAAAATGGGTGTGGCAATACACCACCCACACATAGGTGGCGAGTGAATGGCGCCCGCGACTAGGCCAGTAGCCTGTTGTGCTTGCCCGGTAAAAAAAATAAATCATGTAAAACAATCACGTCACTTCGATGCATGTACAAAAAATTATTAACGAATAATCTGGGGTGTAAATACAACTTAATAATAAACTACGGGAAATGCGCACGCATTTCTAACCTAAAAAAGGCACAAAGTCGGACTTCTTTCTCACAAATCACACAATTTCCTCCACAGGTAGTCAACCATCTAAACCTCAATGTATTTTTTTACACGAATAAAAAGATTATAAATATGAAAAAATTCATCAACTGGCAAATTGCAGCTTCTGTATCAAGTCAGCAAAATTTAATGGCACATTATGGAGCATTTCAATGAAAATAATGTGTAAAATTGTGAATTACTGTCCATCCTTAATTTCCTTGCACTAATATGAGATACTAATTAATAATTTTATTATTTCACTAAATACTCAAAGAATGGTATAAATGAAAATTGCCAATTTTTTTCAAGTTTAATGGTTACAGCGAGAATTTTATGCTCAACGTACAATTGAGCGTGCAGTCTTTTATTAGATGAAGAATTCTCTGATAAGGTTCCCTGTTTAAATGGAGTTTGTCATGCAGTTACTTTTACTACATGTTTTAAGATTTTTTAATGAGTCTTAATACAATTTTAAGTTATTGCTCTTCAATCAATGTAGAAACAATTGTGTGAGCCACAATTTTTATGGTTCAGAAATACTAGTTGCTATAAAATTTTTCTGCTATGTATAACATTTATCTATGATAATAACCTATATAAAGTTTTACTTTCATTAGCCTATAAGAAATTGTTTTTTTCTTCTGATAAGTATTTTTATACAAAAAGAATCACCTGATGGTTATAATATTGCCTAAAATGCAATGGTGTTGATCTTTGAATTGATAAAGATATATGGCTTTATTTAAGTTTTTGATCGTACTCTCGGACAACTGGGAAATTTTGACGTAACTTTTTTTCCGAGTACCATTACTAAACATCGTAAGTGCGGTAGTTTATAAATACATTCTCATAATCATTTTGTGGGGTGAGTCCAATGTTAAAAGCTTTGTAGCTTTAATGATGTATTGATTAATTAGCAACACGCTGCGAATGCGCAAGTCAACTTTACCCAACAAAATTGTGCCTTCAAAGAAGTTGGCCGCCAGTTTATCGATCATGAATTTGTGTGATTGGGCGAGTAAGTTGTATATTAGTAGGTCTAATGTGATTGTAAATACTAATTCCATGTCTACGTTTAATAGCTTCAAGAAGTTTGTAGTGATTTTTAAATTATCTGACTTTCATTTTCTATTATCGTTTATCATCTCACAAGACTATAAATTTACCAAATATTACTATGATAGTTTTTGCTTTCAATTGTTGCAAGAAAATACATCATTACACATAATTCAAAGGCCTTAATAAAAATGAATTTTTCAATTTTGCACCACGTTGTTATGAAAATTTGGATTTTCCTTTTATCAGGTCATGGTAAGTTTATCACGTAATCTTATTTTTTTATCTGAAAGAATGAATTGCATTCCATTAACCTTGTAAGCGAAATAATTGTTGGTAAAAAAAGGAACGCAAGGTTTTAAATCTTTTTATACGTATGTAAAAAATCTAAGAATTACATAGATCACCTGATCTTCTTATTAAAGTGACAGAAGAAAGTATTTCAAGCACTTAAGGTCTTATTGTTAAATGAATTGTAATTTATAATGTACTTCTACCGATTGATTGTCTTGTATCCTTGATGTATTTTCAAACTCAAAAAGCACTCATAAGTAAATAAACTTGTTCTTCCAGTTACAGTATTTACTATAAAAAGCGAGAGCCTTGTTGGTGGATCTATATCTACAATGTGCAAAGTAAAATATCAGGTGGTTGTAACAACATCAAATGAAACATTCATATGTGGTGGTAGTATCATCGATGATAACTACATCATAACTGCAGCACATTGTGTACAAAGTCCCGGATCAGAGTATGGATGTGAAAACCTTACAATAATAATCGACTATGATTATCTAAGAGATCATAATTTTACGAAAATACGGGCTGAAAAAGCTTATATACCTGCACAATTTAATTTGAAAACAATAGCCGGTGACATTGCCGTAGTCAAGGTGAGACACTAATTAATGTAAGGGAAGTAAAATAAAAAAAAAAATGTTTGATTCAAGCTATCAACACCGCTGAACATTACGAAAAATCCATGCCTGACTAGCCTTCGTTTACCCCAGCACGACAATTACGAAAAAGAAGAAGCTATCGTCAGTGGCCAGGGTATCGACCAAATCGATTGGAATCTCGACTTATTCCAACTTATAAAATTTGACACGAACCACACAGCCCGTTTGAGAACTTTGAAGACGAAAATAGTTTCTAATGCGCAATGTCAGAGAAGCTATGAGGTAAGGAGTCTTTTCTCTCAATTACTTAAACATATCTTTTAGAAAAAGTATAATTAGCTGTCAACTTTTTTATAGATTGGTTTACTCAAGTTGATAAAGATTCATGACGGAATGATTTGCGCAGAACCCCTTCATAGCAACAAAACTGGAGAAAGAATGGGCGCTTGTGATGTAATACAAAAAATATAGATACATTATTGACATTCAAGTACATCTTGTACATTCTTTGTAATATATTATAATTCAAGACTTGATTTCTTACTTTTCGCACAGGGTGATAGTGGTAGCCCATTGGTGGTTAACGATACGCTTGTGGGTATTGTCAGTAGTGGCGAGATATTTTGCGATGATACAATATACAACGGAATCTACACGAGAGTTTACTATTACCAGGATTTCATTAAAAAAGCTCTCAATGACGAGAATTACACTTTGGTTCACGGACCATCAGCAGATTACGTTGACCTTTGCCTCGTAAAAAGTGACACCTATGATACAGATCCGAGAAATGTATCTTTTCTTACAGATTACGACTTATTGCCATTTTACGGTCAAGGGGTTTCCGACTTCTTCTCTTACCTCAAGTACACGTTTGTAAAATTAAACGATCGCCTTTCATCATGGTGGAAAAAAAATTTTTCTTAGTTTAAATACTAGAAATACCATTTAAATAACGTGTAATTGAACAGTTATAAAAATAACAACCAAAATTTCCACAGTATTGTAATACCCTTCTTTGATTAGTTTTTGTTTTAATTGATTCATTCCCATCTAGTTGTAAGCACAATATTATATGATAAATTCTTTCTGACCTGGGTGCTTATTTTTCTTGTCCAAGTAGATTATATGGACCATTTATGAACGAACAAATAGACTTTGATCATTCAATAAAAGTTAAAATAAGTATATAGTTTGTTATGTATGAAAATCAATTAATTTCTAATACAATCAATGAAACGTACTAGAATTAAAAAAAAATCAAATAATAATAACATTGATTTTAAATTTGATTGTAAAAGTTGTAACTTGAGCAAAGAGTTCGGGGTTACTATAGATGGTAAATACGTTAGATACTTGGAATATTTTATAATATTATATTTCAACGTAAGTATCAAAAAATGTTTTTTACTTAGCCAGCCAGCTGGCTTGCTCCTCTGAGAAACTATTTTTTTGTGTCCAGTTAATTGCGACCGATGACATCACGGCCGTCTCATCGTGGCCTAAGTGATTGGTTCACATTAAATTTGAGGCAGTTATTTACTACGCGATTGTCGATTGCACATAATTTGTGCATACTGAAAAAAACTTTTCTTTGAACCATGAAAATATTTGGGAAAATAGTTTCAAGTAAACATTATCTTGAAATAAAACAAATATTTGCTTACATCAAGCTAAATTTTCTTGTTTCAAGTGAATATTTTATTAAAGTAAGAAAATGTGATCTTATTTAAAGAGATTATTTACTTATAATTATTTAAATAAATATTTTCTCGAATTTAAGAAATTTTTTTTCAGTGCAGATTAATACAGTAATGCAGAACCAAGTAGGCTAGTATCTCGAAACAGCTTTAGTGAAAAAAAAATCTATTTTAAATACTTTCAGCAAATTTACAGTTATTTAAAGACATTTTTTAATAAAGCTGATAAAATAAACATTATTTATTTAAAATAATTAGATAAAATATTGCAGTATTTATACCCGAAAAATATTGACGTCCAAATAAAATAGCTATAATTATTTAACTGTGATGTCACACTTTTCGTATTGTAGTTGAAATAATAGGAGTCCAAATACTTCAAAATTGTCCTTAACTGCATTTTTCTATATATTACAGCTTCTACTTATTTTTTTTTATCGATCTATTTAACAACTATTTTGAGTAAAGAGTAGTAGTATTTTATAATCACTTAATATAATAAGAATTTTGTGATTTTTATAAAATTTTACAACAAATAATTGGATTCATTCATGGTTATATTTTCTTATATCATAGTTAATTACGGAAAACTATTTTTCTTATTGCTAAAAACTAAATACATCCAAAAAACCTTGTAAGGAACCCTTAAATTAGTGAGTCATTTTAAATCTTGAAAAATTGTCTCGTAGACGCTTCACAAATAGTTACAAAGGATAACAACTATTTTTGAATATGATGACAGATGCGAATTTTCCTTATTAGTAAAAGTATTTATTAATTAAAATTCAATATATTAAAATTTTTCACTAATGACAGCTGTTGCTCATTTTTTACGAGTGGCAATTTCCCATATAATTTATATTAATATAAAAAACATTTGATTAATATATTCCATGTCTACGTTTAATAGCTTCAAGAAGTTTGTAGTGATTTTTAAATTATCTGACTTTCATTTTGTTTATAGAGGTATATTAGATCTACAGTGATCCATACACAAAATTGTTTCTTATAACATTCACTGCGATTCTGTAACATAAGTTTTGATTATGCCGTCACAGAATCTAATGCAGAGAAAAGTTCAATCAATTGATAGAACAGTACAAGCGTGTAAAAGATCATGATAACGGCACTGGAAATGATAAGAAAAACTTTGAATACTACAAAGTACTAATTTTTTTTATAACATTTTGTATGTTTTATTATACGTTGTATGTTTTATTATACATAATAAATTTAAAAGTAAGTAATCTTCCTCATCTTCGCTATCACTTTCACTTTGATACAAGTCTTGTAAGGTTAATAATGATATTCCTATGATCTGCTTTTCATTACAATTCATTGTACAGAATAACTGAATCAAAATCAATAACTAATTTATTTGTTATTTATAACCTACAATATTTGCGACCATAGGCTTTGTTGCCTGATGGAAAAAGAGGTATAGGTCTGTTCAGTCTGTTCACTCNAATGCGGTCAGTATCTCGTCTTGCTTTTGATCTGCTCTTACGTTTATGAACAGCATCTTTTTTTTCGTCCTAAAATAACCTATTTTTCCTCCTTTCTCGGGGATATCTTTGAGAATAGCTAATCAAACTTTTTATTATTAAAAAGGTAAACCCCAAGCGTGCGCCAATGTCAATTTTTAGTTAAAAATTTAAAATCCTACATAAATAATTATTATAGTATTGGCAGAGGTACTGCTCAGTAAGTAAATTGCGACCCTCATATTTTAACTTAACTGGAAATCAAAAGATTAATCGATGATTACTAAAAAATTTAATTTTTTATTGAAGTGGGTTTCAATTAAAAATTAAATTGAATTATTCAAGGTTTCCTTATTTAAAGACGAGATATCATTTAACTCATACAATGAGCACAATATAAGTGTGTTTTGTGATGTTTAGAATCGAAATAGAGTACACTGGCTGATATGTCTGCCTGTTTGTTTGTATGTGTGTGTACTCAATATTCAATACGAGTTCGGATTAATTTAAAAATTAATTTTAATTATTAACTAAGCTGTAATTGAATTAAGATTAAACGAAATAAAATAACAATGAAGTGGAACAAAAAAGCTCAAGGATTCTCACATTTAATTCATCCTATATACACAAATATATATATATACACGTAACATATCCCCGCAGTATCATCAAAACTTATAAAAGGCTTTCCGACAGCTCAGCTTTATTCCAATTTAGCTTTCTCGGCGGTTTTTTTGTCCATTTTAAGAAAAACGCTGGCATTATTTTCGTTATTATATCCATAAAGATTGAAAGAATAAAGACGCTCACGTTGATGTATCGTTAAACTTTCACAATGACCGTTAAGCGTCTCGTGAGTCGTGGCTTTATTTCTTTTCTTCCTCCTCGTTCTCAAGGGAATAGGTACGGGAGCGGAAGTAAATGGATACCGTGGGCAGACAGGTTTCTTTTCTTCGTCTTGCCGTAATTTTTATTGTGTCAAGCCGGATGGCGCGACTCCGCAGAGCTACTGGCTCGTATTTTTCTGAATTGCGATGCATTTTAATGATCTGCTGAGAATGATTTGGTTTTTTTTTTTTTTTTTTTTAATCATTTCAAAAATAATTTGAACATTGTTTAAATATGGCAGGGCAAGTTGACGAGATTTATTTCAATTGTATCTATTTTAAATTTTATTTTCAAGTTATTTATTGCGTGTGATTTTTTTCCGTTAAACGAAGTAAAATTTTTGATTATTATACTTTTTATTAATTTGGCACTAAGTAGTTTAACTCGACTTCTTTTTTGTTTATTTGTCATACAAATAAAAATTACAAAATAACGTTTTTCTTAAAAACGGAGGACATGTGTATATATTTTTAGGGTATTTTACTCAATGATGACGTTTGCAACACTATAAAGAAAAAAAAAGAAAACGAATATTCCCGTTTTATATATTTTAGTTGAAAAGCCAGATTACAATACCTCAATATCTATTAATACTTTTTTCAAATTTCAAGTGGAAATCTGACTATCAACGCAACTTAAAAAATATTTTTTGGAGAAAAGCATTTTATTAAAAAAACAGTAAATGAAAAATCTAGAACTAAATACTCAAATTAATGTTCAGTCTAACAAATATCGAGTACAAATTTTATTAAACTATTTTCAGCATCATTCTGCTAACAAATTAATTTTTTGTGTTAGTTTCACTCTGAGAATTTTAGATTTTTCTAAAATCTTATACATATGAATTAGAAGTTAAAGACAACTATCAAACATGTTTCTTTGTCCGTATTTTGTATTTTCACTTTAAATAAAGTTTTGTAACGTAAAATTAAGATGTATAGGAAAAATTTGTGATATCCTGTTTATAAGTACTTATGTTAAATATATACAGTAACATTTTCTATCTAATATTTACTCACATACAGTTCACAATGTAAAAAGTTATACTAAATTATAATAGTATAACATACAACTCACAGCATCAGATATACATAATTGGGGCCTATTTTGAACCCAAAGTATATTTTTCTTTTTGAATGCAAGAGCAAGCAATTGCTTACATCAGCTATCAAAAGCTTCGAAGGTCCTCTTTTACAAACGATTAGATACTTGCATTGGCAAATAGTCATTCCTGCATAAGAAATCTTGACCTATCCAAATATTTTACTAGATGTTTTGCAGAAATGATAACGTATAACAAACTCAAAGGCAAGAAAACAAGTATTACCTATTTTTATATTAGATGATCCATAAGTCATTAATTAGACTCATACTTCAATACGTACAAAAATAAAATAGAGGCACTAATTTTTTTAAAGTCAACGGAAAAAAACCCGAAAATTTTTTTTTTTCTTAATACTATTCTTTTTAAAAGTAAATATTGATGTTTTTACTTTTTAAAATTCAGAAGAAAATTAATAATCATATGTCTCACTACTGAGTTTTAGAAATCATAACTAAATGTCACTTATAATTATTAAATAATGTGACATAACGTTTTTACGTCGTGTTAAATTTTGCAAAAACTGATATTAATTTGTAATTTTCCTCCGATGTCCCTGTGTAAGAATCGTACAGTTTTATTATGGCAATCATGAAAAAATACGATATTTTTTGACACATCAAATGAATAGATTAAAGAAAGGAAACAAAACGGATTCTTGAGAAGTTTCGCTTAGTGGTAAAAGCTCTCACCCATGTATTTTCTTTTTTTTCTTGAAAGTATAGCGAATAATCCTTCACCCCCAGCCTCGCTCTTGCTTATTAATAACGTAAATCACGAAAAATTTAAGCCGAACGGACTAAGTTTAAGCCACAAAATGCGGTCAGTATCTCGTCTTGCTTTTGATCTGCTCTTACGTTTATGAACAGCATCTTTTTTTTCGTCCTAAAATAACCTATTTTTCCTCCTTTCTCGGGGATATCTTTGAGAATAGCTAATCAAACTTTTTATTATTAAAAAGGTAAACCCCAAGCGTGCGCCAATGTCAATTTACTTTTCAACTCCAGTGTTTTCACTAAATTCTGAATATTTTGTTTCCCAGTTTGAAACGATAACTCTTTGAGCGCCGATTTGCCACTCACTTGAAATATTCATGAAAAAGGAGAAACAGAAAAAACAAAACAGAACAAGTGAAAAAAGAAAAATAACCAGTCGAGTGCCACTATTCGGCGTACAGTCAGCAGAGAGTCGTGTCGCGCGCTAATGAATCGGGTAATGCGATTTCGGGAGATAAAACGTCCGAGTGAGCGGTCGGACGCAAAATTGGTTTTTCCAACGCGTAAATCTCTCCTGTGCGCGTCGACTCACGCGTGGCTGGTGCAACGCTCGTGTGTTCTATTATTCCAACGCGCGATGGATCGATCCGAGCTTTTATTTTCCCATCCCCAAGCATATATCGCGCGTCCGGGAGTTTGTGGGTATTTTTGATCCATCGCCTTGATTGTTTGTTAGCAATCGTGTGACGCGGATGGTCTTCGAAAAATATGGAGGCACGCTAACCCAGCATTGATGTTTTTTTTGTTTTTTTTTTTTCGACAAAAAAAGTGGGATTTTAGCGAGGTTTCGTAGGTATGTTGTCAAAATAATGGAAACTGTAAGGATTCCGAGACGATTTTCGACTTTTGCTGAAGAGTTTGAATAATTCGTTGGTTGTTAAAGATTCCCTGCAATTTTTTTGTTTATACCGTAAGGTGGAGACAAAGTCTCGAGAAATTTCAGATCAAAGTTTTACCGTTCAACATGTGCTCATATATGAACGAGCATTAGAAAATCAATGTCTGGACAAACACATTATGATGTACTTACCTATGAAAAATAATTCTCTTCATCAAAATTCTATTTTGAAAGACGCAGATAGAAATATCTGGTACATTCTTCGTTTAAGAGTGCGAATATTAAAAGACGACGGTATTGAATATAATTGTCACCACATTATGCAATCGCGTCAACACAATAAGGTATGGGAACTAATACAATACTTGGCTACACTGTTATATACGTATGAGTCTGGGTGTAGTGAGTTAAGCTCAAAATTTTTCTCATGCACAACTGCTTACGGTCCATTTGTATCCGAACAAGTACTGTTAGTAACTTAATTAGCGCAAAATTTGAGTTTTTATTTAAGTTCGTTAAAAAAAATGGTTTAATGTTGATTTGAAATTTACTTATGCGACAATATAAAATATATTTTAAAAAATTACCAAAAAAAAAAAGGTAAAATGAGATGTTAGTGTGAGTGTTTTGAGTAAATTATTTTTATTTCCTTCTAATTTTTTTCACAAAAAAGTAAAAAGATCTACACGAAAATCCTTTGTGAAGCTTGAATATACTAAAATTATTGTTGCAAAATTGTATGCTGGAACAAAATAATAATTCTTAGAAGCTGCTAAAATGATTTTAGTGAATTTGAACTTAACAAAGTATTGTTGGGTGAATTTCACTACTTTTTCAGAAGAATTAAAAAAAAAAAAAAAATTTGACGACATTCAATCTGACATATCATCCTTTAAATTTTTTTTAAGATAATTTTTGTTGAGGATATCACCCTTTAAGTGTCCGAATAATGTTAAAGTGAAGCCCATTTTTGTTTAACCACAACTATTCATACTGTGTATCACAGATGACTGGTTTTTCATTATATAGCACCATGTATAGATATGTCTCTTTTTCTCGATTAGTGCATGTTAGTACTATATTTTTGGTACAGTCAAATTATTTTTTAATTGTGTTTATTCATAAACTATCGCCCCCCCCCGTCTCGGCTTCGCCCGAGACTTACTAAATAGAACACCGTAGTGTGTTGACATGTAATGTGAAACGTCTTCAGTTAAAAATTTTACATCTATTTCTAACACTTCTCAGAGCAAAAACGTTCTTATGAAAAACATGTTTGTTCGGAATGCATATAGTTTATTTGGTCCAGTAAAAAGCTGTAAAAAGTAAAAAAAATACAATTATGCTAAAAAGTACCGTGCATTTCTTATGTCATAAAATAATTGTTGGCCTCAAAAGGCCGTTGATTTGCAGTTTCTCCCGTATAATTCACGAAAAGGGCTATCTTTTAAAGCTATTAAGATTTAAAGCTCACAAAAAATACATAATAACATTTTTTTTCTCTTATCTCACAACTTTAAACCAGAGCAACAAAGTTTTGGAGCTTAATCTCTACGTTTTTTATCGCAACAAAAATACAAATTCTACGTATTTTAAAATCTAGAAGATGTAAGAGATTACTGTGTGAGTTATAGTGCAAAAATGATCTCTTACTTAATAAATTCTTTCGTCATTTCCTTGACGCTTAAAATTGTATTCATGAAATGCATTTGAAGTTTTCCTTCCAATTCAACTTCTTGTGACTTTTGGCATAGTTGAGACTCTTGTGAGCGCTAAAGGCTATTTTTTAAAACTTTATAAGGTTGTAATATATTTGTTGGCAAGGTAGTTTGACGTCCGATGAACCTGAAAAGGACCAGTGAGCTTCTTAAGTGAAGTCTTTCTTGACTGAAGTTTCCAGCAAACGTGACTGACAGGATAACTCAGGGTTTGAAGCTTTGTAGCTAGTTGTAGAGCTATTTCCCAACATCTCCTGTTATAACGTCGAAGATGGTGTCTAAGGCACCTTTTTTTTCAGACTCAGTTGTTTTGGTGATCTAAGGTGGAAAGGTTGGTTCATGATGCTTGCCCGTTGATAACTGTCCCGTTGGCTCACGTTGCTTATGCTTGAAGTTGAGAGGGTAATATACGGTCGTCGGTAACCGGGCTCCCAGCCTTGCGACGAACAACTCCGCTCGTGACGATTGTCAGTGAATGACTGACTTGGTTTAACAGTGGCCGTCTTTAGTCATAATCTTTTAGTCGACAAATCGCTTCCGAAAATTGTAGTAAAAATGTATTTGTTGGCAAGGTAGTTTAAACTTAAGTGGCCTTTAAAAAAGCCGATGAGATTGATAGTTAAGTAGAGAACGTAAATACTTATAATGACCCTGAAAAGGACCGCTGGTGAAACTTCCAGCTATTCCTTATTATTTTGATAATAAAACTACTGTCTTCTTGCTCCTTTGCCATAATTAAGGAAATTTAAATGAAAAAACTTGGAATCTTGGAGCATGGCTATTTATTTCATATATTAGTTGGACAATGTGATCCAATATTTCGGAGTCATCCTGACTCCCTCTTCAGGGAACTGTACAATTTACAATATTTATAATATAAAAAACATTATGACAAATTACATT
>NW_019379463.1:1445253-1525522 GCF_000648655.2 Copidosoma floridanum | reverse complement strand
AAAAAAAAAAAATATATATATATATCCTACTCGAGATGATTCAACCCATTGTTTTTAATCATAAGCTTTCGTAAAATGACCCATATACATCGAGGGTACAAATATATATACGCGCGCGGCGTATAATATGGAGGCCAAAGAGCGCCCCGGTGCTCGCACTGCATTAACAGCTGCCGAATTTCCCTCTCGCCGGGCGCGCCCCACACCACCACGTGTGCACGTAAGCCGCACAACATGCAGCCCCCCGAAAGAGAGCGAGAGTGGCCCATCGAGAGCGAGTCTGGTCTACATGCACGCTCCCTCCTTTTCTCTCCTCCCGTTTCGTCGCGACGCGTATGTGTATGTATTGTACACATGCTCCCTCCGCCTCTTCTTCGTTCTCTCGTTATTCGGCCCGCATACTCGTGGATTTTGGAGGTCTTTCGTTTTCCTTTGTACGCATTCGTTCGTTCATTTATTTATTCATCCACACACGACGCAACACGTACGAGTATTATATCAGCTATCGATTTGATGTTTCGTTGAAATTATGGTTTTCGAGCGATTCGTCGTTTGAGTGGAGAAAAAGCAATTATTGGACCTCTTTTATAACACCAGCAATCGTAGTCGGAAACATGATTCCGACGGAACGTTGGGTCGGATCCACGAAATCTTTTTTTCCCAGTGCACGAGGAGCGCGCGACGCTCTTTGTTTCTTTTTCCTCTGGGTTGAATTTATTCGAAAGGGAAGAGAGAGAGAAAAAAAAGGATAGCAGAGGGGGGGGGCAGACGTCTGGCTGGGTGCAGTTGGGCTGGCGAGCGGAAATTGCTGCCGAATATAATAAGGTGCACAGAGCCGAGAGGGGAAGCGAATTGCGCGGGGTGGCCATTTTGTGCAGTTGCGGGCTTGATGGGAGAAGAAGCCTTGAAGGTTTACTGAACGAGGAGAGGAAGAGGTGGAGGAAAGAGGATCGGGTACGGCTGATGGCTTGTGTTTCGCGTGTACGAAAGAGGATGGCTGGTTTTTGAGGCCGTTGCAGCCATTATTACCCCTCATTTTACCTACATGGATTTTTGTGTATTCATCAAAGGAAAAATTTTTCTTGAGAAAGAGAATTTTTCTTGTCACTTTAAATCGTCCTTACAGGAATCGAAAAGTAATAAATCTAAAAGTAGGTTCAAAAAGTGCCCTGTTTTAGTCTTGCCTGGTTGAAAACGCGCAAAATGTCCTGGTTTTAAAGAAATCTATATTCTTGGCAGCAAATTATCTGTTCTGTTTTTTCCTAATCCAAATTACATACCGTATCCATAAAATAAGGGAATTAATTTATTAATTATCATTGACTGTAAATACTATTCATTTGATTCGTTTGTTTAGTTTTGTTTCGACATTTCCAGTGTCATACAATTAGTCTTAAAAAAAAAAAAAGTATAAGTGGTTTCAAACGAACATTTTTCACGGTACAAATATTGTAAATACTTAACAAAATTTTGGTTAATACCTTATAGATTTCATTAATAACAAGCTTTGTTATTTTTCAAGATCTACAACTTTAGTAATCACAACTTTGTGGTATAATGTCAACTTTCTACTATAATCGGTAAAAATCTATTTTTTAAAATTATTTTTAAATGTTTAACGCCTTCTATACCTTCAAAATTGCAATTACAATAAAAATTTACAATATACAATACAACAAAGTTGCATTTCAATGAGATCTTCAGCTCTTTTTGACTACTTAAACATCTTTAACTTAAACAAAACCTCTACATAAGCAGTTAAAAGATTTATCTTGCGACTCGTAAAACTTTTTCTCTTCAACGAAATTTTCAAGACTTGAAACTGTCAGGTTGTGGTATGAAACTGACTTTACAAACCAAATCCTATCCCAATCGGATGTAAATATTACAGTTTTAGACAGGAACAAGCTATATTTTAATATGCTCCATAATTGAGGCCAAAAAAGCTGACGCACCAGACCAACTTAATGTCACTCAAGAACGCATTGAAACAACCACATACCAAAATACAGCTATACTCAAAAAAGAGGAGCTCGCCCTACACCAAAAACTCATGGACGAATCCTCTCAAACAGTTAACTCGTAAAAGCCATGGCCAGTGCTAAAATGTGCTCTCGTACACCAATAGTTGGCTAGTACAGGTACCTACACCAGCCCAAGCAACAAGTGCGAGATGGCCTGTTTAGCCCGTACGTGCTAACTTGGCTGTGCAGTTCGCGCGATAACCCAACCTCACGCTCGTCCCCGCTCGTTCGAAAGTTTTGAAATTTACGTGGCACACGCGCACGCAATCACTGCCGCACACATACCGCACCGTTGCACGCAGATTTTCAGCGTGCCCATGTCCTTGTCCCAGATTCTTTCGGTTGAATAATATCAGATAATTGTGGAAAAAAAAAACCACTGTCAGCCGTGCTTTTATCAGTAGCTACATATACACACCCTCGGAGAGGTGTAGATAACCGTTGCAATGTTCCGTTACAGCTGCTTTTGGTGTCATCGACAATAACAACGTGTCTCTCCAAATGGATTAAATTTAAAAAAAAAAAGAGACACACGAGGAAACGTAAATTGAAAATCGCCATCGTCCGCGAAAGAACACAAATATACCAGGTGTTACAAAACAGAAGCGACAAAAGCGCTCTTTCATACAGCTTTTTTTTGCCCATGCTGTTACGCAAGCATTCACGCGCGCGCGCAACCGAAAAGAGGAAAAAAAAAAAAAAAAAAAAAAAAGACAATAGTTAGCACCCAGATCGAGAAAAAAAGTGGTCCCGAAAGAAAGAAAAAAGGGATAAACGAAAATGGCCCCACGTTTATCGGACGCGAGTTGGCACTAAAAATCCACCGACCCGGGGAAATGAACGTGCATGTGTTTCCACGCGCACACTGTAATAGAGTATACATGCAGAGCAGTACGTACGACACACACACCAAGAGCTATATTTGCGAACGAAGAAGAAACGTGTGTATACAGAGGAGGAGAATCCTCTTCCGTCCTTGCACGCCCGTGTATTTGGCGAGGGTGCATCGAGCGTGTACAAGTATACACACAGGTATACAAGCACCGGGTTGTGCAACAAGTAGAAGCACGAGTAGGTACATGGATATGTTGGTACCCCCGAAATGCACTCTCTGGTCGCGTACGGATACGAACAAGAGGAGGAGGAGGAAATCACGCGGCTGGACATCGTGTGTATATATATAGAGCTGGATGCTGGATATATTCAAGCGAGTGTAAGCCTTGTAAAGCGGGCGGAACGATTTTCGGCTCTCTCTCTCTGAGTGTGTGCGTGTGTATTGAGCGTGGGAAGGGTGGCGAGGTGCACGAGAGAGAAAGAGAGAGAGATAGAAAACAGTTTTGGGGAGTATACGGGCATCGGACACTTGTTGAGGCAGTGTGGGCACGCTGGGGATGATTATCGGTGGCGATTCGTACGCTTACCAATTAGGCACTATTATTAAAGCGAATAGTGTTTTATTGAACCGGCGAGGGACTTATCGTTCCGGAAAAAATGTAACAAGGGAAAAAATTATATTACTCAGGGATCCTGGTTTGAACTTATTATTTTTTGTTTACAGCGTGTAATGATAATGTTTTCGAGGGATACGAGATAAAATTTGGTAAATACAAAAGTCAAGAGCTGTACTGTTCAAAGTTTTATTTACAACTGAACGACGACGCTTTGACTACACTGTATATAGATTGTTCTTTTTCAATTCTAAATTTGTGAAGAGTGTAACATCAAAGAAGTCGTGGACTTTAATACGAGATATTTAAGTTAAATGTTACATTGTAGTGGCCATTTACTGGATCGCACCAAATGTGAGGTTGTTTACACAAACGACTTGGTTACAAGTAGCCAAGTACAGGTGTGGTGAATGTTCTAATTATCGCTTATTCGAGCAAACTTAATGTCCGAATTATCGGTCACTTTATTTTATTTTTACAGACCTCAGATATATTTTCAATGAATAAGAAGACGGATTTGTATTAAAAAAAACGATTCTTCGGTACCCCAATAACAATTCATTCATGTATAAAAAAATTTGTATTAAGATATAAAGAAAAATGATCTATTGTTGGGACATTCACCTTACTAGTTTTTTCCGTCTAGCTATCAATACATATTTATCTTAAATGCTTATTAAAAGCAACATAAATATAATGCTCATTTCAGTTAATTTATAGTTTTCAAAACATGAATATTACAATTGATTCGTTCTTATTATAAAAAAAATTTCTACTGAAATAAGTACTGTTACTCAAGTTGATTTATTCACTGATCGTACTGGTTCAATCCTAAAAAAAAAAAAAAATTGTTATCACGTTAAACCATTTAAAGTCAATTGAGATTAGACATAAACTTCAGTTTGGTTAAATCAGATTTTTTGGCAAAGTTTTTTTTGTTTACAATTGAAAGGAGCTCAGATCCAAGATTTTAAAGCCCCGGAATCTGCTATACTCTACTAAAATAAAATAAAAACTCTTAAAAGAAAGGAATACGAATGAAATTTTTTTATTGGTTATATGTATATGTCAAAGTATGTATCACGTATCATTAAAAAATATTCATAACGAAAAAGCAAAGCGCACCTGATCCATCTAGTATATAAAAATCAACAATTTACTAACATCGTTGCCAAAAAACGTTGTATCCTGGTCCATACGCACAAGAAAATATTTTTTTCTTTACACTTTAGTCTTCTTGACCTTTTATCTCAATCAATTTGAATGAACGTTAAAATAATTGATAGTAGAATTTACGATAGGGACCGATTCAATTTTTTGATCAATTACTTTCATGTGTGTGCGTTTATACTACAAAGATTCAATAAACGAAAAGCCTTGCGCCACTTTTTTTCGTCTCCCTTTTGCTGTGTGCCATCGGAATATTGTTTCAAACTCGAAATGGCTCTGATGCATAAACGTACCTGTACAAACACAAATATAAGTCTGATTTATGCGTTGCGCATTAGAATCGGGGCTGCTTGTATACTTGTAAGGTTTGCACGCGCGTTCGACAGTTGCGCGGGGCTGTGTAATTTATGTAGAAAGTCAAAGAGAGAGAGAGAGAGAGAGAGACCCTTTTTCAGACCAACTTCGAAGCTGAAAGATGACGGCACGATTTATGGCGATTTTTGCATTAGGAGTCCCTATGCTGCCGTACACTCTCTTGCGTATACATTACGCGTGGGATACGCGGTGTGCATGGGATTTTTGTGATGCCGTAATCCTTGACGACGTTGCTTCGGGTTTTTTAATTTTTATTTCAAAAAATGGTGGAGCTTTGAGACCAAATTCACTAGTCTTTCGAATACATTGGTTTTAGCTGTAACCAGAAAAATACCCCTTGTTGACGATAATTAAAATACAATCAAATAAGACAACAGCTCACCAGTCGAAGGGTAGACGTGAAATTTTTAAACAAACAGTTATCGATGATGGCATCGACGCTCACAGCAGTAAGAGAAAAGCAAGCATGTACTTGGTGGCTTATTTTAGATGAAAACCGATAAAGATGAGATTTATTGGTAGGTACGCAGGATCGAAGGACATTTTTGCAACGAAATGTCGACACCACCGCGGTTGCGAGCCATCATCGTTTACTCGCCCAAGGACATGAGGAAAAAAGAAAAAAGTCCTATGCAGGAGACGTCGTGTTGTAAAAAAAAAAAAATTATAATAATAATGGCAAAAAAGTGGAAAGACAAAAACGGCAAAGTATACCAACGAGCCGCGGCGGTAACGGTACATTAACGATTTACGAAATATCCCCCGCACACGCGTGTACTTATATGATCATTACAGTGTGTCACGCTCACAGGTAAAACGAGTACCTTCGAGCGATAATCAAACTCTCAAGGCTATACGCAAGCACCCGAGCGCAAGTTTGACGGAGAAAAAGTTACAACGACTGCGTAGTACGTGGATAATATAACTGTTAGTGTGCGTGTTTGCATACAAACAAAGCGGAGGGATATACAAAATAGGAGAAAGGCGTTGATTGACTCGTGAAGGTGCGAGAGCGTGTGTGCAACACGAGCTTGGTTGATACTCGGATGTTTATGATGTACATGTGTATAAAAATGTTGTGGGATGTACAGTAGGATATGTGCCTGTTGTGCTATTGTTTGCGTAACTCTGCGCCGTATGATTTTAGTACTGTACACGTATACACGTATAGAGAATCTAACGAAAAGTCTCGCGATTCTTCGCCCATTTTTATTGGCGAAACTTTGATATCCGAGATAATTTTGTACTTGTCGCTTACAAAGTTATTTGTGGTCCCGTTTTTCACACAATATTGGGTATGATGTGCTCTCGCGAATCCAATGCACCGTTGCTCTTCATGCCCGCAACACGAAACCCTACGGAGAATGAGAGGCATAAATTTGTTTGCGAACAAAAATATTTTCAAGAATCGATATTATTCGTTTTAAACTGATTACGACTGAAGGATCTTGGATTATTAGGTTACTAATAATCCCAGTTATCCTTTAGAGTCTTTAACCTTGTAACACTCGAGGAACGAACCCCGATAATCGTAGCGTAGTTATTTTAGAATTAATTGCATGGATTTGTGTACATTTATTCATTTGTACGTAAAAATTTGTCTCTCATATGAAAAAGATAAAAAAAAAAAAAAAAAAAAAGGATAACATGGTAAAGGTAGGAATTTGAAATACGTAAAAATACGTATTACAGTTTAAGCTTATGAAATCATTTTAAAAGACTATTCCGTAAAAATTTTTTTATAAGGTATGCACTAGCAAATAACGTCAAAACACCACACATTTTAAAATAATCAAAACGAAAATTTTGATAGAAAAATAGCAATTAAAGGGTCACCTCCACCCAATATAAAAAGTGGTTATTTCACACAGCTTCCGACAACAAGCGGCATTGCTATATACTGCTACTGACGCATAATCAGAGCGCCCGTCTTGTTCTCGCCGACGATGTCATCGTACGCCTTGACTCGCCGGTTCGTACGAGATTGTTATGCCATTACTGCATACACAACATATATATGGACGTGCTTACGTGAATGCGTGCAAGTTGGCATCTGCGAAAAACATCGACCGAGCGATGAAAAAAAAAGAAGGAAAAAAGTAACACCCGTATCAAGTATACGAGAGAAGTGAGGGGGGGAGGGGGCACGCAATCGCGCGAGAGCTGTATCTGCGGCTGTTATAACAAAGCCAGATAAACACAGACACATTGTATGTACGACGAAGCGTAGCACACGTCATACACGTATAGAAAGATAGAGATACCGAAGCGAGTACAGAGGGAGAGATGGACAGATATGGGGGAAAGAGAGAGGTGTGCGTGCATTAGCATTAGAGTGTTGTATGTGTGTGTACTGTTAGCGCTACTGCAGCTTTCGTGCTGTTTCCGATACGATAAGTTGGCTAGAGAGAGATACGGTCAAGGCCTCGCTCGGATACCGGCGTCCGTTCTCCCTCCGAAAGTGGGGGTCCCCGGGTCCTCCCTCCGTTCGGTCCTCCGCGCGTCTCGTTACATCGCCGAGTCGATTGGATTGGAGCGAGAGGCTAGATTAGGATGCGTTTGCTCCGACGAATCTTTTTTCCTAACGGGGATCTACGGTGTGGGGACACCTTGTAAAATGGGCTGTATTGCATTTTCACGTCCGTTTTAGAAACGCATACTTTTCGACCGGTTGGGATCGGCTTTTGTTCATACGTCGATGGATTTATTTATTTATTTAAATTCTAAGTGTTATCGATTTATCGAAATTAATGGGATAGATACGTGTACCCTCCAGTGATATTAAACAATCACGAGGAGATGGAAAATCAAGAATTGGTTTGTGCGAGCATAATTGTTGCAACACAGTTTCAATTGGAAATTTTTTTGGTTATGCATACAATTTGGTTACGCTAGGTGATAAGTTTTTATTGTCTGGCCTACGTACGGACGAGGGGCTGGAGTTTTGCTTCGTTTGAAAATTAATTTGACTCGCTTAAGGATGCCGTATGGACTGATTATACTGGACAGATTGTATTGTCGAGTGAAATACTTTGCCCATCAATCTTTTTTTCTTGCCTTTTGTTAAAAAAAAACAAAACAAAAAAAACAAAAGAAAAAAAAGAGCGTTTAAAATTTTTATGTATCAATGTTTGCATTATCGATGCGTAGGTAAATATTTTAAAAAATTTGTTTTGCTTGAAGTTTATACAAAACTCTCATTGATTGTTAATCATCAATATTATAATTTCAGGCTACAGGTGCTTTGGTATTTGATCAAAAATATTGTTCCTGAAAATATTGTTCTATTTAATTTTGACATTTTAAAGGAAAAATACTTAATTACGCACTAGTGTCTTACGTACTTTTTATCGCTTGAGAAAAATAAACGTGGAAAATTTTGCCAGGGCTTTTCCTTTAATTTTGTTTCGCACAAAAGACAATAAACATCTGAAGTAGTTACTAAAACGACGTTGCTCCAGACAACTTTCGATTAACCCTCATGAAACGATTACCTGTTTGATGACAACCCAAATGACACTGCCCAACCATTATAACTTTTCAAGCAGTTTTCTTGATTGAGAGTAAAAAAAAGCTAATGGTACATGGCATACATACTACATGCACATAGTTGTGACAAATCACTGGAAGTTCTCTTTCATTACCATGAAATTCCATCGTCATGACAACAAGTATACGTTTGTTTGTGCTCTCAGCTAGAGAAGGACCAAAGGACAATGTTGAATTTAAAACGAATTACACGTACTTTTAGACAGTAATGCAAAATAAGTAAAATAAATACATGTGTATACTACACATCAAGGCACATCTAGGTGTACCTACATGCATCATATTGTGCGTAAATACAAAAAATAATGTCTTTATGGAAGAGAAACAGAGTATCGCGTAGGTTGGTAATGTGCCATAGGTGAACACCCTTTAAATCTAACACCAATTTAACGCATTGAAAAGTAAACAACGAGCACAAAAATAGGCCAAGACGAATGCTTCGGTGCTATAAACCAATCTGGCATGGAGCGTAAGACTAAATATCGCGTGATTAATTAAAATTCACGAACGATAACCTAACCAGGACGACAGCCTCGTCGTTGTAGAGGTAGAGACAGAGAGAGAGAGAGAGAGAGAGAGAGAGAGGTGAACGACACTTTTATCTGACTCGCAATTTAAGACCACGTATATATATATAAACACTGAAATATTATCAACGTGTGTATATTAATTTACACAAACGAGAGCGATAAAACGGCTGATATCTGTGTAATAGGTGTTAGTGCGCGTGCACACACAGGCTTCTTACCAAAGTGAGTATCAGTAAGAAGGCCAATGACTCGCGTTTCGGAAAACTCAATCAGAGCGCATTATTCACGCCTTTCATGTATGAAAGATTTTCGATATCTTTCCAACTGCAAATACAAATTATGTGCTTACCACGTTGGACGTCAAAAACCTCGATAAGCAATATAAACTTTAAAAAGCAATGCACTCTCGACGCGCACACGTCGATTTTTTCCTTCGGACACTCGTTTATTCCCCGATGCGTTTGACAAATTAATCTTCGAGCCTTAGATTATCTGTTTGCACGTTAAATTAATATGATACTTCGAAATTATACATAACCAGACCGAGTTATCTATTTTCAATTATAAATGTACAGTGAGCGAACTACGGAGCTACCATAAAAAGCACACCAAAGTAGCCAAATGTCCAAAAGAAGTAAGAAAAAAAGGTGTCTCTAATGACGGGAAAAGAAAGAAATTGAGAAAAGCGCAACTTGTTCGTAGGGGTCGGTGTCCGGCACAAGTAGGGGAGGGATAAAACAGAGTAACGACGAAACGCACTTGATGTGGAGAGATTTTTTTGGAACTGAAAGGATCATTGAAGAAAAGGAAGATGGACTAACGCTCGGTGGTGTAGGGCGACGCTGATGGAGAGACAGGGGGAGGGAAGGGGCTGTGATCGCCGATGGTTTGAGCGAATCCTTCGTTAAAAAAAAAAGAAGGAATTCGAGAGATAGGGAGGTAGAAGTAACAGAATCTGCTCGACCAGAGATGAAAAAGAAGAAGTTGTAGTGTAGTGTAGTTTGAGTTTTTCGAGGTTCTTATTTATTTGTTTATTCATGTTTTGCGTATGTGTGTTTATATGTTTGCAGAGAACCAAGCTACATTTATGTTCTGGTGCTTTGGATTTTAACGATATTTTTCCTCGAGGAGTTTTTCTCCTCTTCAGGGGGAATCTCCATAAATCAATAAAGTTTCTTACCCGACCGATCGCGTTGCTATTTTTTCGACACAACAAGATTATCCCCAAATCTCCAGAGTATTTAAAATGCGGAAACTAAACATATAGAGCATAATATATACACGTGTAATGTCATTCCATACGTGACCTGGTAAGGTAAAGATTCCAAAGCTGGTGTAGCTGGTACACAAATCCGTCTCTTATACTTCATTACCATTTCTTGGGGATAAATTTCTTGTTACTTTTCACACACATGTTAAGCAAAATTTGTAAACGTACTAATTAAAGTTTGACAATTACGTATGGCCCAATTGGACGAGGGGGGCACTGCAGGTGTGATGTTAGCGGTGCCTGAATCATACATAGTACAATGTGGTCCTTAGTAATTGCTGTTGGCAAAACAACTCTACCACGAAAAAAGACATCCCAACGCTTTCTTAGTTTTATTGCAGACAAGTGTAGGTATTGCCTTTTACCGTATCAGATTCCACGTATACCTGTTGCAAGGATATAACGCACTCCATAGATTTCCGGTTCCCAGATTTGTCAGCCCTCAAAAATAATCTTTAAGATAAAAGACACTAAAACACTTACGTTTCTCTAATTTGTGGAAAAAAGAAAAAAAAAAAGAATTATTTCATCCAATCAATAATCCACTCTACCGTAGTATGTGGTCATAAGCACCGCATTTCGAATTGAGTGCTACGGCTGATGGTCTTGGTTGCACAATCTTTTCCCCGAACTTGTCTGCAACACAATGTCTTGCATTTCATTAGAATTTCAACAAACTGCCCCCCCCCCCAATTCCCCTCTAGACCTCACTTCCAGTCCTCCCTGTTCACAAGCTAAAGGAGCACCGAAAGAAAAGTGGGGACGAAGGGAAGAAAAGCGGAGCGTGAAAGGGGAAGCCGGCCTAACGATTTTTTCCTCCTCTGGCCGCTCCTTCTTTATTTCGCCAGTGGTACTTCGCGAAGGTGAATCTGGAGCATAGGACGTTCAGAAAGGTGCTCGGGATTTATGACTACGTGCACTACTGGCACTGCAATCGTAGTTAATGGTTTGGGGGAAAAAAGTAGTTTTTATGTAGCTGCTTAAATAATATTTGCAAATCTGTCTGACCGAGAAAAATTGTCCCACCTGGTGGTCGGATTAAGAAGTTTTCTACGCTTCAATTGCATCGCCAGTGCCCTCAAATTGAGCTTGGACATTTGGTCATCTGGATAATTGATAACTCCTTCGTTTCGATTTATTGTTTTGTATGTTTTTAACGTTTGATGATACGGAGGTCAAGTATAGTGAGCAAAGTTTATGATCTTTAACACCCACCGAAATGACTTGAATGAATGGAAAATTTTTTTTTCATCACTTCGATTAATTTATTTTTTCTCTCGTGTAATAAGTATTACAGAGCCACGCGTTCTGATATAAATTAGATTGTTTATTCGTATCCCACCCTAGTTCGAATAGACAACAAAAGCATCTCGTTGATCTTGAAAACACTTTTTGTTCACCTTCATGCAGCCAAAGTTAATCAAGTGCTGCGTTTGACATTTGACACAACCAATTAAGGCGTGTTAATGATGTATATTTAAAGAAATTTGAGAATTTCTGCAATATTAAAAAAAAAAAAAAAAAAAAAAAAAAAAAAAAAATAATATAAATGTGTGATGTACTATCAATTGTCCTTATACGATAAATGTTTGATTTTTACTACAAATATCTTGAGNGTTAGAAGGTATTTGAGATCGGTATTGAAGTTTTCAGGCGTGCTTTTTCCAAGTGTGTAATAAAAAAAAAAAAAAAAACTTCATGCCGCAATCACACCAGTATCCTTCCAACGGAAAAAAATGAGATTTCTAACCCTCCCAACAGTCAAACACACGCTTAAGAGGAAATTGATCCAAGAAGCATCAGTCCCTCGCTGCGCGTTAACCCACCAAGGAATCCCCGGGAGAGAAGCCAATCGGCCTAATGGCAGCAATCGATCGATGAATCCTGCTCTCGCTAAATTTTGCAAAAAAGCCTTTTCTTGTATAAATAAAGAAGAAGAAGAGGGAAAAAAAGGTCACATCAAGCCTGTCTTACTCGCGGTGAGGTGAGAGGGATAAGAGACAAATTTTTCCAACCAAAATTACATCCTATACGTACACTCGAGCAATCATCTTCTCTAGCAGTCAGTCGATGCGTTATTACGTCCATGTATATAGGACACGAGAGAGAGGAAACGTAAGGAAATTGACAGGCTTGACGTCGTCATTGTCTCTCGCACACTGGGCACACCCACATAAACGGCGCGAAATCGATTTCGGCTGCACAAGCCCAGCACATAATAATACGTGGTGGTGCGAACGTATACGTAGGTGCACACAAGCGCCTATATGATAGATGAGCAACGTACATGTGCATACACATACACATGCCCACGTGTATGCGTGTACATGTGCGTGACCGAATTATCAATAGCTAGGATCAAATGCATTTGGAGCGCGTGTACGGTGTATGTATACCGGTGTACCGAGAGTCGCTGCGAATAATCGCACGTGTGCGCGTATTACGGGGTTATTGTTAAGCGCGCGTGTGTGTGGGTGCGGTGAAAAAAGAGAGAGAGAGATATGTGTAGGTATCAAACATCTTGGCACACGCGTTTCTTGGGTGTCTTTAATGTACGTGAGAACGAAAAAAATTTATTCGTTGTTGTTGTGCACTTAAGCGGTTTGAGTCAGTGGTATTTGCTCGCAAAGTGCGACGAAATATTTTTTTTGTCTCATTAATTGATGAATCGATTTCACTTTAGTTTGGTGGGTGTTGACTAATGTGGTAATTTTCGAATGATTAGCCATACCAATATATTTGTCCGGTACAACTGTTAGGCTTACAATCAGCGTGTACGTGGATTGAGGTAAAATTTTACAAGTTCCTTGTTGTTCGGTAGTATGAAACTTTCTATAAACGTACCCTATTTTAATACCTTATCATTACAGATCTGTACTTCGATTGTTTTGATAAATGCTAAAAAAGAATAATTTTAAACTAAAACTTCTATTCAAGAGGAGAAGGATGAAGACTGTATTATCATTTTTTGAACAACCAAACAGTTTGTTATCAAAAATAAAGTCGATGCCATACCCGTGTGATCGATCAAATTAATAATTTTGTTACGGCTGAAGTACTCGTACGTCAGCTAAACAACAATTTCACGTTTAATATTTTATTGGGATATTTTATATATTAATAAACGTTAGGCTCCCTTTAATCTTGTTTTCATGCCATATGCATTATGAAATAGCGAATAATATTAATGATCTCGAACATCATAGTCGCATTTGTTGAGATTTTGTATCATTTTGAATTCCATGATTTGTCACGTATTATTAAAATAGACCCCAAGAAAAAGTGACAACTACTCTATGGGATTAACCATTCAAATGAGAAAATCGGTACGAGTGAATAATCGAACTAGCAGCAGGGGGAACAGCACAATCAAACCCATCTCCAGCAACACCATCATGTGGATACAAATTGTAATCGAGTCGACTGTATCTTTCGATCACATCGAAAATACGACCAATCGGCCCACATTTATGCGCCAACCGGTTTCCTCAACTCTCTCACTCGCCGTATTAACACGTGCATGGACTTATTGCGGAAAATCGTTGCACACAGCGCCGGGGAGGGCTCGTAGCTATATATACTCTGGTATCCCTTAGCACGTGGATGCACGTGTGTGCACAGATACCTGGCGTTTGGCTGGAAATTTAGCAAACTTGTTTCGGAGACACTCTCAGGGTAGTCAACTACGGTGGCGAAGCTCGCAATTTGAAATTAGCCTCGCTTATATATACGTGTACGTGTGCGTTTGGTAACTACTGCGATGAGTTGTTGCTAGTCGCTCTCCGAATGTTTCACCGTCTGCTGGAAGAGATTTTACTCGCGCGTATTAATTATAGTTGACTTGCGCGATAATCATTCGTTGTTCGGTTGAGGAAAGGTTTTAGACTTGGGTACGCGTGCTCACATTGGTTTTCATGAAAAAACGTTGAAAATTTGGAATAAGTCGTCGAAGACTATTTCCATGTGTATTTGATTGAGCAAATACTTCTTGGGATTCAATTTGCTTTTATGTTTTATGGCACCACACTAACAAAACTTTTTTTCTGTACAATACAGTGTTTGTTATTTGTAGATCCAAACAATGACTTATTATTTATAAATTTTCGTAGGAGTTGTGTTTTTTTCGTAAAATAGATAACTGCACAAATATTATTCAATCGCATATTTTAGTACAAAACATGAATTTGAATTATTTTATCAATGATAACATAGACAGGTGTGTGATTCTCTCCCAAAAAATTGAATTTTACAGCAAAAAGCGACGTGCTTTCAATAGTATTTTTATTAATAAACATGGAAAAATCACACAAGAAACAATTTATTGAATTAAAAAAAACCTTAATTTTTCGATAAATGCAATGAAAATTAATTTTGAATGTTTTTTCTTTCTTAAATATTGATGCCAGTATTTGGTACAATATTTTTCGCTTACTGTTGAATTACTGGCAGTGATTCGGTAAGGTACAGCAATCTAACCTAACAAAGTCATCAACCACTAAAGCCTCTTGCTCAGTATTTGTCTTGGCCTTCTGAAGATTTTTTTTTAATCAGTAAACAAAAAGAAGAGAATTACTAAAACTCCATCAGTTATATCAGGTCCTCTGTGGCAAAAAATCAGTAAAGAAAAGAAAAATAAAGTTGTTAAATTGGAAACTGCAGCAGAAAAAAAATGAGATCAGAGAAAACAAAAATGTTACAAATAAAAAGAGAAAACGACAAATTAATCAAGCAAGAAAAAAATTTTATAAAACAACAAACTAGAATCGAAAAAGAAAAGGCCAAACTTGTTGCACACCAACAAAAAATTAATGAAACTGAACAAAAAAATAAGTCCCAAGAAGAAATTTTAGTGCAGATTTAAAGAACCAAATAAGGAAATTGCAAACAAAAATAAAATACATTGATAGCTAAATCTTATTATTGTTTTTCAATTATCATAGATTTTATTAGATAAGGTAGATTGTATTGTGATTTCACGTGATAAGGGTCAAAAAGTTATATTTTCCAGTATTACATGGCCAGTAATTCAAATTTAGACAGTATTGGAGAGCTTGTAATACGTGTATGACACTAGTAATACAAGTCATAGGAGCATGTTGAATATTTGCTAAAATGTTTATTGTTAATNTGTCCATTTAAAAAATCATTTATTGTTTGTTATTAAATAAAGTTAATAATAAAAAAAAAATGTATTAGATTGATACATTTTTCTTTTTTATACTGTACATTTAAGTAGCCTAAGTCAAAAAAGTGCCAGTAATACCCACAGTTACCCTACCTACTTACTTTTTGCTACGATTAATTTTTCGTTTTTTCTCGTTTATTATAATTAAATGTATACGCAATTTATACATCAACTTCAAAATTAATCTAGAATTGATTAAAAATCCGGGTGCTACAACACCCTCCTTGACTAATTAAGAAATCCAGAAGTACATCAATTACATTATTTCACTGACACAAAATTAATTAGTAAATTATAGGTGGCCACTTCGCTTCTCAAGCAGATTGCTATATTAGCAGGGCGAATTCTACGCAGCTATATACATACACATATACATGTAAATGTAAGCGCTACACCACGCTGCTGCCGCGAACTCAACGAAATATTCAATTACAGAAATCTGCTACGCCACTTTTACACTCCGTCTCTCTTGTCTGATTTTAATCACCATTACCCCATCTGAAAATTTTACTGGTCGTACAAAAACAAGTTGGTAAGGTTTAACACCGACTGAAGTATCGATTGCACTGAAAATATTTGGAAGTACAAAAAAAAATCAGCGTATCTAAAAAAAAGGCATCATCAAGATGACGGGGCGAATGAACCCTGCACACCCTCGCAAGCTCCGAAAAAGCTCGCTCGTAAAAAGAGACTCGGATGAGAGGTGGTAGTGGTGGTGGTTGGACGGGGTCGCGAAAAAGCGCGGGGGTGGGCGCAGGTGGGTGAAGGGACGATGCTCCTGGGGAGGGGGAGGGGGGGTCGACGTTGGCCGGCAGGAAGGAGGCTCCGAGAGCAGCAGGTGGAAAGGACGGGAGGAGGAGCCGGAGGGAAGGAGAGCGGGTGCGCCGAGAGGAAAAGAGAGAGAGAAAGAGGACGGATGAAAGGACGCTTACCAGCTACTACCTATTGATCGCCGATTCTTTTTCTCCTGTTGCATATTAGGCGCCGCTCTCTGTCTTTCTCTTGATTTCTTCGTCCCTCTCGCGGTGGCTCTCCCGTTCGGCGTTGCCGCGTCGCCTCCTTCCCGTATCCATATTGCGTATTCGCTTCGTGTGGTAATCTGAATAAGCACCACCGATGGGGAAAAAATTTGCCACACCAACTCACAAAATATGGGAAAATCTTTCTTTTCATTACGAGTTCGCAATAAAAGTTTTTCTTTTTAATTAAAAGCAATACCGAGGATTAAAATAGTGATCTCGTTGGTCAAACATACATCATTGGTGGAAAAAAATAATAAAAAAACAAATAAAAGATTGCAGTCAAAGGCTACGTATTACCCCTGCAGATGGCGCTATTTTAAATCGCTTCGCGAAGCAAATAGGTATATACAATCGAAAGATGAGGCCAGTTCACACAGATGTGGGCTTGTGTGCACGTGCGTAAGACGTGAGCAGCCCATCCCTACTGCTATTTCTCCTCTCCGCGACGATGACAACGACGGCGACGAAGTAAAGCTGGCTCTCCTCTACTTTTTCCCCTCCCCCACCCTGTGTGGTGCTAGACGGAAACGGAGACGCATCTCCTCTTCCCGGCTACTTCGTCGGCTTGTATATATAATATATACACGCACAGACAGTGTTTCATTTCGTGCATTAACTCATTTCATCTGAGTGTGGGTAAAAGTGTCAGGGTTCGGGTGTTACACCTCCCTCGCTTACGCTATCGCTTGTTATGACTTGACGGCATGAAAATCTTTTACTGTTTTTTTCTGTGCGAGGGTGTATGTGTCAACTACAGACCTATAGGGGTGAAAGGGCGGAAGGTTGTGTGGATGGTCAATTTGAAGAACTGAGATTTTTTTCGTAAAATTTTTTTTATAGCTATTTTAGACTTTTTTTCTTGAGTTTAATGACGGAGGTTACGAGGACGAATCTGTTGCGCGATGAGATGCTTATGGCAAGTACGATATTTACATTTCGACGAAGCTCTGGAAGCTGTATAAGATAAAAAAAACTGGACACTTGTTAGAATGGAGATAAGTTGGATTGATGAAATTTATAAAGAGTAGCGTCTCCCTTGCAGGGTTGAGATTGCATCATGTCTATTCACCTGTATACTTTCAATGGCTACAATTAGATGATAAAAATTTAACACACCAAATCTCAATTAAAACGTACTTGGGGTTAATTGTGTACCATAACAAAAATTTTTTTTGAAATATTGCAAGTATCATTTTATTGGTATTTTTTCTCAGCTTGTAAATTACAAAAAAAATTTACTGTCCAAGCAATACATGATAAAGAGTCTAAAAAGATTTTTTTCCTACTTTCAGCAGTTTTTTACTTTTGGACGTTTAATGTTTGGCATATGAACGCCATCCACCCAGGGTCACCCTACGGACCGCAAAACAGCCCTGCCGGCTTCTGTGACGCAAACTATTATTGTTTATTTATTTATTTTTATAAATTTATAAATAATACAAGATGAATGCATAGATTTTACTACTAAATAGCAATAAACAGTCCTTTTTGCAACAAAAAAATCAACATAATCATATCACAACAAAAAGCAGTGTAATATTTATCCAACATTCTATAAATTTGCTTCTCTCTCCCAAATCAAAACACCTTACGTAAATCAACAGGAGCATCAGTTTTTTACCTCGTGAACAATAAAAGCCAGCCAACCGACCCCGACACATAATCACTCGGCAAATTAGTTTCCCTCACTCGAATTAAATTAATAAAGCCTTCGCGCTTGCCCTCCCGCACTGAATTTAAAATATATAGAGCAGAGAGGGTGCACATGTTTTCGTTCCCCCTTTTTTGGGGTGAGGGGGGGGGGAAGCACACACGAACCGACGTATAGTAAAGCTTAATGCGATTCGTCATGCCTCGAAAATCCATGCAAGCCGAGCTTTTCCTCCTCCCAACCCCTCTTTCTCTCGTATTCGCGGTCAACTTGTTGCAGCAGCACACGCCGACTCACTCCCCCCCCCTGCCTTCTCATCCTCCTTTCCGCTCCACCAAAGAGTGAAACGAGTCAGCCTTCAAGCTGTGTATAGGTATACGTGCAGTCGACGCAGGAATGCCGCTGTCGGATATGGTACCAATGCCTAATGTACTCGGCAAAAATCGAAATTTTTTAATAGTACGTCATGGTTATGAAAGCGATGATGGGACACATTTGACTAGTTTTACTATTTTGGTTTTTGTACGATGGGTTTTTTTTCTGGTACAGCAGAGCGTGGAAAATCGAATTTAACAAAGTTCTTGGATGATGAGTTCTACTGAACATTCCTATTTGTTTTTATAGTCATTATCGTCACATTCTCGTGCAGTTGGCACGTAAAAATGTTACTCACATCCTATAAAAAGTGGGACTAGTTTTAATGGTTTTCTTTTTCTTTTTCATAATTACGATACGGCACTAATCTCGATGCAATTAGTGAAATTACTTTTCTAACCCCTTTAATTTCCGATAATAGCGTGCCCAGGTATGATTTACTCCTCCAGAGTCCGGGAGGCGCTAAGTTCGCGTGGGTAATTAAAAAATTATCAGCTCCCCGCGATCATCGTACTTGCGCTTACAACATATACACACACACACACATACGGCTCTTTAAGTGAATTAAATAACAAAACACGCTCATTAGTGTGGAAAATTAAATTTTTCCCTACCTCTTTTTTTTTTAATTTAATTTAAATATACCACGTTCTCGATGACACTTGGGCTAAACGTGTCGTAAGAAAAACATTAACCACGGCGTAAACACATTAGGCATTATTAATGTTGAGGTATCGCTAAAGTGCAAGGAAAAAAAAAAAAGTTTTTCATCAAGCTAACGCGCACATTTAACGTATTATGTTTTTTTTTATTTTTCAGATACGCTTGGACTGCGCTCCTGAAAGTGCCGCGCGTCAGAAGATACCCTTCGTCATCCCCGCGAGCAACGACGGCTCGTCCGTGGCCTGTGGAATCGAAGGGTCGCCGTGGTATTTGAAGAGGCCACTTCCCGTAGAAAGATACTCCAGGTCGAAACAGCTCGTGGGGAAAGTGGAGGTTAGTAATTTTTAGAAATTGTGATAAAGTAGAAACAGTCGAGTTTGGGCGGACGTGACAATGATTAGATGGAGTGATGGGAGTTATTGCAAAAGTTAAGATTTATTTTAAATGATGTTTCCATGTTTTTGTTGTTTACTAATCTTTTCGTGATTAAAAGTGCATTATGTGAAGTAGTCAATTTTTTACTCAAGACCTCGCAAAAATAATTTCTGTGCTAAATATAAATGAAAGTCAAAGTATGACATTGGGATCAATTGATTCATGTCATGGTAAAGGTAGCCAATGATTTTTCCTCAAAGTTTGAACAAGCTTCACTGATAAATTTGAAAAATAAGTCATCTTGAGGCTTTGGGACTTAAAATTGACGTATGTTAGGTAAACGTGCACATCATCTCCTTCTCAAGATATTTGTAGTAAAAATCAAACATTTATCGTATAAGGACAATTGATAGTACATCACACATTTATATTATTTTTTTTTTTTTTTTTTTTTTTAATCAACGAAATAATATTTCTAATAAAGTTGACAAAGGACTATGTACATAGATATTAAACAAAGAATGGTCAGAGTTACAATTCATTAGTAATTATGATTTTTACAGTGTTTACCATGATATAGTGACGCTAGAATTATTTTTTTGTTAACTGATAAGAACTTTCAAGAATTTTTGTGTATTTGTAAATGACAAAAGTGAAAAAAAGAACCTCTGGCTAATTGACTAATGAGTTCAAGAACTACCCTTCCCACTTCACTTTACTGTTTTTTTTTTTTTTTTTTTTTTTTTTTTTTTTTTTTTTTTTTTTTTTTTTTAGTGACAAACAACTATGTTACAACAATAATTATGAATAACATAAACAATAAACTTTAAATAATTCCACACATCAATTTTTTAAAAAGTTTTTTTCGGTACTCGTACGCAATAGATTAAAATAAAAACAATGTGGTTAATTTCTCAAATGATACTATTTTGGAAAAATCCCTATATCCTACGATAGTAATGGCGTAATTGACGACATGCCGAACTTTAATGCCCAATGACAGGTAAGGACGGAGAGTACGCGACTGGCGTGAATATCTACCCCCGTGGACATCGGTGGTGCACGGGTGAGCCCTCGACACAATCACACCGGCCGGGGGACAGCCCAATCCTTAAGATGTGATTTTAAAAATGGCGGATTGTCCCTATGCCCGCTGCATACAGGAACGGAAACACATACGCCGTGAGCTGCTGCGATGGACAAAGAACATGGTCTTCGTAGTCGGTGAGTTCGAATTTCGTTTTTTTTTTTTTTTTTCTGAATAAAACCTCTCGGTAAACTTATCTGTTCCACCATCGAGCTATAGAAACCAAAATATATCAACACCCAGCTGGGAAAGGGTCACATCACAAACTCGTTTTTATTCCAATTTTTGTAAAAATCACGCAAAACTTCAGCTACCCCCTCGGGCGCGTGACAATTTATATCACCGTCCGATCATCCAAGAGTCTCAAATATATAAGTTGTTTTCTGGCAACGTGCGAAAAGAAAAAGTCTCTTCAAATAAGCAATACTCCGCGAACAACGAAAAAAGGTTCACCGTCAGGCATCCCCTCGAGGAACCCCTACACACAAGCCATGGACGTCGAGTTGAAATTCTAGAGGCGCGCAAATAAAAATCTCGTTAGCAGCGAATCGAGCTGAGTGAAAAAAGAGGAAGGAGGAGGGAGGAGAGGGCGGAGAAGTAGCCGATTCTTAACCTCGGGCGCGGACACACACGGACGTGGGTATTGCACGCGGTGGTGGTAGTAGTGCAGCGGTGGCGGAGGAAATCTGGGTCATTCGATTCATTGCATTAGGTTCTTTTCGTCCGCGACGTCGAGTCGCCTCGCTTTTGCCCACCTCCGCCTCCTCTTCCTCCCTCGAGCATTACTTGGTACGTATAGTACGATGGTAGACTGGCTCCAGGCGCCGCGATGTTTTATTGATTTTTCTCCGACGCTGCTGCAGCTGAGCTTCGCCGCTCCTCTATACTTACTTTACCGATGGCTACGTACACGTGTGTATAGATGTATAATATCATTTCGTTGGTCTGTTTTCTTTCCTTCGCGTCTCTCTCTCGTGTTTTTTTTTTTGTTTTTTTGTTTTTTTTTTGTTCAATCTTCATTTTGATGCTTTGGGAGAGCTGTTTTCGATTGGACCCGAGTTCTACCCGTAAACCCATGGGTTCTGATGTACGTGTACAGTATACGTGTATGTATACATGCTTCAAAGATATTTCTTTCCATGGGACATGTCAGGGTACTTTCACTGTAACGGCAAACGAATGAAATTTTGTGAGAAATGTATGGTTGTCACAAGTTTCGACGAACTCTACTACCTATACTTTTTTTATAGATATACGTACTTTTAATATTAATGCTTCCAGCCCCCCCTTTTTCACGAGAGTATATCAGAATGAAAAAAAAAAAAATAAATAAATAGTAAAAGTAAGGGCACCTTTATACACGTAAATCCGAATGATGATTGATTTTCGTCGAAGAACGAGAAACGTATAGTCAAAGTGTAGCAAACCACGGTTTGGATGATCAACCCCTTGCTACTACACGCGTGCAACAGTACACATCAAAAGCTCTTTTACTCAGACACGGGGGGTGTGGGTGAAAAGTAAAACGCAGAGACCATGCGAGCAGCATCACGTACGAGCTCTAGGCCCAGCTTTTATGGTCGAGGAAGAGGAGAGCACTACCTTTAAAAATCCGGGGCCATCTCCCTTTTAACGTTAGAATGAAAAAGAAATAGCCCCCCCCCTTCGTCTGCAGCGCGTCTGCTGATTCTCGCATGAGCTTTTTGGACGGAGGTACAAAGAGTACGAGTGGGGGATGTTTGCCGGCGTCTCATTTTTTTCGAGGGATTTTTCAAACTTTATCCTTTTTAATGACCCCATCCCTCTCGGCAAGCGAAAAAATACAACTTGTGGATCGCTAAGGACAGGGCTGAGTCGAGTGTGATAGGAATCCCACGGAAAAGTTAATTGAAAAACATTGTTGTGTCCTTTTTGCCTGGCATATTCAGGCTCTCCGTGACAACGAAACGGTTAGAAAGTTTTTCCGCCCGAGCGAAAAATTTTCCGGCAACTTATCGGGCGATTTTTCTGAAAGTTCCGTCGCGGGGGCTCGCAATGAGAAATAAAATTACCTCGAAATGATTTAATAATGAAATATCACGGGGCAGAGGCGTGGGTGGACGTTAGCAGCAAGGAAAATTGTTGGGCCGAACTTTTATTTTTCAAATATGGCTGCAGGGGAGCGGCAAAAAATTTCACGTAACAGGATACATGTGCATGCGCGTGTGGGTGGATGTGATGAAAAAGTTACGGAGCGTAATGCGCCGGGTAATTTTTACTCTCATCGTCAAAAAAAGTTCTCGGTCGGTCGGGCTAGAGTACCGGTATACGATGTTAATAATTATAACAGTGATGGTACGAGCGAAAAAAAAAGAACGTACTTCGATCTTGTATTTACGGAGTGTATACACAAAATGAGGTCACATGATTGATAAAAAATTTCTTGAAAATTGTGGCAGATCAATAAAATCTAATAAAAAAAAAATTAAAATTAAAAGTGAAATGTAGGCTTATTTGAAGTACAGTCGAACTCTACATTTGTAGAATCTCTTTATCGATACTGCAGCACTCATATGCTGAGAAACTAAAGTCTTCGAACCCGAAAGAAATCACGAAAGAAATCACCATCAGAAAACAACCTAAATCTGTCGTACTGAATCTTATTTCAAAATGTATTCATTTTAATAGCCAATATCTTGTACTCATGTTTTCATAACAGTCGAGTCTCAAACTATGACTACATTTAATCAGAAAAACTTGTGCTTCACTTTGTTTTCAAGTGTTAATTTACCAAATATTTTCAAGATTCCACTATCTTGTGGTCATTTGGCCCAATAAAGCAGAACTACAGATTTTTAACTAGCGATGGTTAACTGAAAAAAAAAAAAAAAAAAAAAAAGGTCAGTTGGCCAAGTAAATCTGCGAAAGCCTCGCGGCTGGTTATGTGCCCCGGGTAAGTGTGCCACCAGTTGATAGAGGCGGGGAAGCGTGGAGTCAGGTTGAAACCCCGCGTAAAAATTTTTACGTTTGGCCAAACTTGCTCAAAAGTTCATGTGGTCAACGTTTGTCCAAGCTTGGGCAATAAGAAAATCCCAAACTTGGATTTTTGGTGGAATGTTTGACTCAAGTTTAACAAATGTTCATCCAAACGTCTAAAAAATTAATTTGTTGCTCTAGTATATTAGTTGGTCTGCATATACGACTTACAAAAAATATTGAGTCAAATATTCCAACGAAAATCCAAGTTTGGGATTTTCTCATTGCCCAAGCTTGGCCGAAGTTTGGCCAAACGTTGACCACATGAACTTTGGCGAAATTTTGGCCAAACGTAAAAATTTTTACGCAGGACGGGATTAGATGGGGAGAATGAAATTGGGGTTACGGGAGAGGATGGCATTTACCTAAAGCCACAGTTTGAGCTTGTACGCAAACAGACCTCAAAATATCACTCAATACAAACCACAAAAAGTTATTTGGTCCTTCCACCCCTTAAAAAAAAAAAAAAAAAAAAAAAAAAAAAAAAAAAAAAAACGGATACCAAATCGTTGATAAGTGCACAGGAACCAGCTGTTGTAAGGTATGAAAGAGATTTTCCATGTGGCTCGGAAAACGGAGCTCGTGCTATAGCAGCGTATATATAGAGACGAGAGACCTGTTGCCCGAGACACTATATATACGTTCACACAAACACAGAAAAAGAGAGGAGCGCCAAATCCTCCACTACTACCACCCTTTTCATGCATTTCCACGCACCCCGAGTGTCTAGCCCTAGTTTTCCAACTTGTCCCCTTCCCTCTCCCTCGGAACTGGTCTATTTTCCCAAGCCGGCGTTTTCCTTTGTCAGTCAGCAACGGGTCGCTTTACCTTTCTTCGACTTGGATTATTCATTAAAAGCCTTTCTTCCCCCGGTCAGTGCTCCATGGACGATAGGTGCAACTGTCAGAGGCTTGTTTTTCTTCGTTTTCGTGAGTTTTTGTTCAACACCCAATGGGATCTGTTACCACCAACTTCGAAGTTGTCGACATCCATCCAACCACGTAGCCATTAAAAGCCACGCCTGAGAGGGTATGTTAAATAATCAGCGCCTCTCTTGAAAATAATTTCAATCGAAAGACACAGACGAAAAGAAAATAAGCACGCAATGTATATGTACGGGGAAGGAGAGGGGGCGACGCTCCTTGAGCAGCAGTGCACACTCCACGGGAAACAATGACCCTGTCCACAGCGACAAAAGCAAGGGTAGTTCACCAGCCGATGTTTGGCCCGAGACACAGTGCACCGTGAAAGGTCCTCCGTTACATATGTACGTGTGTGTGTTCACGTGTACCAATATGACGGAAGAGACGGCACGTCATGTTGTGCATACGCGCGTATGTGTAATACATGGGCTCTCATTATTCGCGATTGTTGGACGTCGCTGCATGTGTGCGCGTGCAGGTCAAATGAACCGAGAAAGCTACGATTTTTCGTGCCCAGTCCGGATGAAAAGGACCAAGGGGAGCATCTGCGAGCGTTTTCTTTTTTCACCCCCCTTTTTTCTGCTTGTGTTTTGTACGGAAAACAGAGGTGCCGCGTGTACATGCATTGTACGGGTGTTTCGGGCAGACCCGACGATCTTTTCTTTGTTTCATTTTTGCATTTATCGTTTGCGACAAACTCAAAGGGTACGTGATTGCGTTCGAGTTCGAATGTTGGTGGTGTCGTGATTAATATACAGCATCACCTCTGGTGAACTTATTCTGATGCGCGTCTTTTGATTGTTTGTTCACTCGATATCATTGCATACTGTTTCTGTACAACCTGTGTGCATTTGTTATATTTAAGTCAGCGACAAAGCCTGACATTCTACACTTTCTTGAGATAAAACAATGGAGAAATTGAAAGAAAATAAAAAAAAAAAAAAAAAAAAAAAAAAAAAAAAAAAAAAAAAAAAAAAAAAAAAAAAAAAAAAAAAACTAGTTTCCATTGAACACGTTATTGGGCTCGTTACACATCAGGTCGAGGTGAATAGTGAAGGGAGGCGAAAAACTCGTAGCCGGTGATGAAAATTTCAGACTGGATTCTGCCGATTATCGACAAGGAGGAAGCAAACATGAACTTAACCTTGTTTCCCATGTTCATAAGAAACGCAAATTTGCATTTGTCGCACGTCCATTTTATTTCAATGATAACTTTTTCTAGCTATAATGATCAATATCGTCAAATTGTCTAAAAATGCTACATGATCAGATAAAAAATCCGGTAACCGTCCTACTCTCCTCCAAAACAAGTACAGCGTAGCACGCAACTTCCGAATAATAATCAAGTCGAACCGCAACGAACTCGGTATACACACATCGGTCGCAAACTGGTAAATTCAGTGGGAGAACGCAACGGAGTATCGGCAGCCTCGCGGGCTTTACGAAAATTTTCCATCACATCTACCTTCTCTTCTCCTTCAAGTTATACAGACCTACGAGCACCAGCAGAGCGCTATCGATCCCAAAGTGCCAATACTCGTCTGTAATTCCGCAGCCATACATACACGTTTCTCCTTCTCCCCTCCCCCTGAGCTATACACATACAGCGTATATGCTGCACCAGTCGTCGATACCTCCCAAAATAACGCAAAACTCGCTCGCTACGCACCACCACCCACCTCAACCCACCTATGTACAAAAGCATCAGACAATTCTGCTAGTGAGCTAGCTGTGCATGAACATCACAAAGGGCGAGAGCGAGAGAACAAGACGGCTTTAATCTCACCTAGCCTGTTCGAGCGTCTCTCATCCCCAACGACGCAGTATACACACTTTTCCATGGCTATATGAGGAGCAGGATGAGGGGGGGGGGGAGAGGAAACGAGGGAAGCAACAGCGCGTTGCTTGACGAAATTTCGCGAGGCGACGCGCGCCACCGGATGCCGGAAAATCGTAGACAGAGAGAGGGAAGGAAGCCTTCGGGAATCTCGCCCCCACCGCCTTCTGGGCGCCCTACCCCTTCGAGGTTGCCACTTGCGTCGTCGTACTGGTCGTAAACCCACCCCATCCCCCCCACCCCGAATACTTTTTCTCCTCTCTCGGCTGTTGCTTCTTATTCCTCTTATTCTTTCGATTCTCCTCCTGCTCGGGCATTGTTTTCCCTCCTTCTCCCCCCCCCCTTCTTCGGCGGTGGCTACACGCTCGTCAACCCCTTTTTTTGTTTTCATTTTCTATCTTCCCGTACGAGGTGGAATATATTGGCTAGCCATCAGTCCCGAGTCCCAAGGAATTTCGTGGGAGCTATGTGTGCACATTCGTACGCGTCTGAAAGACGAGCGGGAGGCTAAGGGTGCACACACGAAATCTAGCAACAAAGGGCAATAAATAACGTGGAATATACGCAAGCCAAGAGGAAATATGGGCCGCAGTGTATAATGTGAACAAGATGGAGGTGGAGGAACAATTTTTATTTATGAAGGGGAGTCTTTTGAGTCATGGGGGACATCGACTGCAGCATTTTTGGCATCATTCGCGTGGATGGTTGATGAGGGATTCGAGTCTACCATTGGCCTGGATTGGATTATTACTCCGTGCTGGTGATTAATAATCGAAAATGATGGTCGATTTGGAAGAAAGATTTCTACAATCGAAAAACAAAAAGATGTTTCGCACTCGTGTGTTTCCGAAATCTAAAGACCACGCGCATTCAATGAACCAAAACGGCATCAAGAACCCCCAATCTCTTGCAACACATGGACATACAAAGGGTTTGGTATGTCAAGAAGCAGACGACGGGGAAAATCGCATCGCCCCTTCCAGCCGGAAAGGACGAGGGAGGGGAGCGTGTAAAAAAGGTTGCGGACTGGATAGGGGATGACGATGTACGTAGTGGGTGCGTGCGTGTGCCTTGCCTTGACCACAGACAACGAACGTAGCGTGCATCCGACCCCACCGGCGCGCCCGAAAGCTTTCTCAGCGCAGGGAAGCGGCTAGCCTCCCCTACGACCCCCACGCTTGCGTCTTTGGCCATTCTTTCTTTCTTTCTTTCTTTGCGAATCCATCCACGAGCGTGTGTGCGTATGTTTGCGCACTTCATCTTTCTCTACGTATCGGTCGGCCCTCTTCCTTCTCTCCTTTCCATCGGCACTGCGAAGCGTACACCACTGCTACCTCTACTACAACTCCCCGTGCCTTCTCGGGGGGATATTTTTTTATGCCCGCGCTCTTTATTACGTTGTACGTCGTAAACGTTGTTTTTTCGCTTCCATGCCTCGAGCCCACCTCCTCCCACCCACTACGTGGCACTTCCCCAGAATTTTTTTACAGCTCGGGTGTGCTTCTGGAACAGTTCGATGGATGTAAGGGTACTGGCCGAAATGGAAACTTGAACCGGATTTTCATCCCAACTATTTCCTCGTTAATTTTATGTCTAGGGTGCTTTTTCATATTAGCTCTGGGAGGGAACTCTAGTCTTGGGGAAAGAAGCTTCGAGTTCAAAACCCAGGGTTATCAGTTTGAATCTAAATTCAAATGGATATCAATGTACTGCGTACTCCAGCATTTGTGAATAACTGAACATAGGTTAGTTATGCATACAATAATGAAGTAGAGTATCCAGGGGTAATTTTTGTTTTTGTTTTTTTTTTGACTTTGATACAAAGCACAAAAAACCAAGAGTGATCGGAAATCATAATGATATAAACTTGAATCTATCATTAGACGATTCGATGGATGGGTTTAAAAAATACAATTAAAAAGAGGTAGTTCGCGAGGGCGCGAAGATAGCCAAGAAGTAAACTACCTATTTATTCTTCGAGCAAGACCATCGGAGGTGCTGCCTAAAACATCAATTCCGCGTCTCTTTACGCGCGCGCGCGCACACGAAATGACATTATCGATTGCCATCCGTTCGAAAATTAGAGTAGCGCCAAGAGCTAATCTTCACTCTTGTTAAGGTGAAAAAATGCAGACTCTTTTTCTCTCTGCTCAAGCCCCCCCCCCCCCCATCAGCCCCTCTCTACTCACCCCCACTCTCGCCAAGCCCTGTGTGTAAGCGCGTTCCACCTCCCTCCGTAATTTTTTTCACTCTTTTTTCCCATTCCAGCCCTTCTCTCTTCCCCATCCCGTCTATAGTTTGGATTATATCCGGGCGTCTCTGGTTCATTTTCCTTATGCTCCAGGCCTCACTCACCCTAACATCCCCCAACCTCGAGCGCCTTCCGATCGGCTGTCTCTCTCTCTCATCTCGTCTCTTGCTCTAACGTCTAGATAAGCACGTTTTCGAGCTACATCTCCTATAGCCTCCGGACGCGAATGTGGTTATACTCCCTATTTGTGGGCTTGACTTGGTAGTAAAAGTATTTGCCTCTACGGAGCTTATGTCTTTATTGACGCTGTAGAATTTGGATGTAAGATTTCAAGTGGTCTTGGAACTTTTAATACCTCAAGTTGATAGAGTTCGAGAGCGTCTCCGTAGGGGGTTTGTGAATATTCAATTCGTTGAGAGACCAGCTGCATCGTATCAGTCATTTTTATTAACGGCATTCCTACCAACCTCATAGTTTGTTAACCATCCCAAGTTTCCATTCTGCCTTATGTATCTGTATGCCGAGCGGTAACGATCGACTCATGTGTGTACCACAGAACGTTGACAGAAAATTAATGCTATGCAAATGGAGTTTTCGGGATGTAAGTCCTGGGCGATGGTGGACCTGTTGCTTCCAGCTGGCGTGTTGTAGCTGGATGTGCGCGATCTCTCTCTCTCTCTTTCCCGTTTTGGAGCATCACACTTTCAAACGGGGTGGGTTTGCATGTTTTCTGATTATTAAAAAGTTTTTTAGTAGTGCGTTTCAGCATTTTAATTCATTAGTTGATTTGAAGTTATGGATCATTCAACTGATAAAATGAAACTACACTTGTCGTCAGATTGGTGTGACAATATTTCTTTTCCTATCTATGATATTTAACTAGAAAACTGCAAAAAACGAAACGCAAAACAAAAATATGAGGCGTAAATTTCGTATTCATTACATAGCACGCCAACGGGAGTCACGAAAAAAAAGGGGAGGAGGAGGGAGACATATATAAAGGGATGAAGGGGTAGCGTTGAAACGTATAGAAGCCTGAAAACATCCCCCGTAAAGTGCTAGCAGCCTTTTCTCGCCCAGGCAATAAAACACGTCATAAAAGGAGGTGGAAATTTTTTTAAAAGTGCGAGCCCCATTTTTAGAACCTTTTCTCACCTTCTGATAAGAAGTAAAAAAAAAAAAACCCACCCTTCCGTGCAATCTTGGAAATTAGATTTAAGACAAATGCTCTCCGACTTACCCGCGACCTGATACTGAAAAAGAAGAAAACGATTGTTGGCTCGCCCCCTGTTCCTTTGCTTCCGACGTTCGAGTCAGAGTGAGTGGGTCGTAAGGACCAGAGGGAGGGTCTCATAAGAAGGGATCCAAGCATAACCCGGTCGACTTCCGAGCTCTGTAGGGCAATAAAAGACGTGCGTTGAAAGGCTCACGGGATAGATAAGATTTCTAGTTGCGCCCACCCCCCTCCTTTCGCGAGTTTATCTTAAAACCTAACTTTATTGTTCTCGATGTTTTTTAAAAAAAGGTTGTATACTTGGAATTTTGGAATAATCCCTCGTTTTCCATCAAAGAAACATCGGCAGCATCAATACCTAGGAGAATACTCGTGAAAGAGAAGCAATCTTTCTAAAAAATAAATGGCAACTTTCTACACGGAATTCATTTGTCCTCATGATAAACAATAATATTCCTCCTAATACCTTTAGAATAATATAGAAGACACAGTCAGAATGACGTTTTATTTCGCATTCGCGCTGCATGTATGCGTAACCGCACTAACAGCCAGCTTCTTCTTTTATGTTTCTTGTACGAAAATCCTACATTCCTTGCTCCTTATCTCTCGGTAGCAGCTACCGCACGCATAAGCTGTACCTGCGTATCATATAAACAGCACAGAGTAGAGACGAAAGAGCCAAACGCGGACGGGGAAGGGGGGAAGAAAGGACTATAAAAAAAAGGAGGCAAAGCGTGCCTACGCCCATATACGCACGTTCCTCGAAATGGCCTTTTTACTCGCTGGCCTTACGTAGCTGGTGCTGCCGCGAAAACTGCAAGCCTTTCCCCGGGAGTAGCTACGGCACAGGAAGGGCGAGAAGAGAGTAAAGGGAGGGTGGCTACCCGTGGTGGATTTTTTTTCCGGCGGCGACGACGGTGCCGAGGGTGAGAGGGTTACGAAAAAGCGTAGTCCGGGACCTTTGGGTGGAAGAGAAGACGCGAGCAACCCTCCCCCTAAAGAGGAGGGAAGGCGCAGCCAGCAAAGGGGGTGGTTGGGCAGTGATCGTTAAGAGAGAGGCATAAAAAAAAAGCGGGCGCACCCAGAAAAGGGGGCGCCTCTCCCTCATCTCTCTGTACGCTGTAGGTGGAAAAGTAACAATAAAAATTTCGCGAGGGCGCTTACGAACTTTCGTATACGTTGGGTACGGGGTAGGGAGAGGTCTGACTTACACAGCCACGCGTGGCTGAAAAAAGGAGCGGAGGGGTAAGGATAAATGGAACGGAGGTGGCAGAGAAACAGAGTAAAAATCGGGGAAAGAACGCGTATGTACGCGCGCCAGTGTACACACGTAAACAGTACCGTGCGAGGGAGGTAAGGGTCGAAAGGGTGGGGGGAGGGGGAAGCAAAACAGAAAAATGAGGCACGAGCACGGGCCGCAGGAGAGAAAGAAGGCACTAATGCCGCTACTGTGCAGCAGTCTGCGATGCTGGTGCCGATGGTAGTGGGGGAGAGTACAGCGCGGTTACTCCCTTTAAACGCGAGGAGAAGTGCGTAATGAAACGATATTGAGTGGCCCCCCCTGACCCCCCCTTTTCCGTATTGCCGATTCTCCCACCCCTTTTCCTACGCTTGGGGCTATCTATATTTATGTATAGGGGGTTATTGGAGGGGAGAGAATCATCTTCTTCGCTACTAGTACTACTGCTACCGCCCCTCCGTCGATTGACCTCGCTTCAGCTCGGTGACACGCACAGCTACACGGATGGGGAGGGGGTCGAAAGGGGTGCGCCGATACGTGCCGTGCGGCAAAGGGACGCGTTGGGAGAAAAGAGAGAGAGACTTCGTCCCATCCGGCGCCTTACCAAGGCGCACTTGTGTGATACGTGTACGCTTGGTCTGTGTTGTTACATATGCAGATGGGGGTGAAACGAAAACGGCTCGTAAGGGGAAAGGGGGTGGATGCTTGCAGTGCACAATGTGCAGCATACAGCTTCTCTCTCGTACTTTCAATTAACGATACACGTACATTTTTCTTTCTCTGCCTTCTCTCATACAACGGATCGCACCTCCACCTATTACCAGCTACACAAGCTCGCTAGCGACCTTTGCGTAGTGTAGACCTCTCGGCTATGGTCGTCCAGCTCGCGCAATGTCAAAAAAAAAAAATTTTTTAAATGATTAAAAAAAAAAAAAAAATGAGCGGGGGAGCAAAGGTGATGGTAGCAGGACAGCCCTCTTCGCTACTTCTTCTCGGCGTGCACATAGCTGCTCAGGAAGGACGAGAAGCACGAGGTGAAGGAAAAGAAGAGGGGCGGCTGGTTTTTTTTCGCTCTTCCTCCCCGTAAAAGTCCACCACCACCACCAGCTCTGGTTCGCTTTTTCTCTCCGCGCTCTCTTTTTCTCGCTCCTACCACCATATCAGTGTCACCACCGGCTCGGCCCTCTCTCGCGCTAGTCGCCAGCTTTGTACTCAGCTGCTCCGTACCCTCAGCCCGCATCTTATGGTCGCGATGCCCGTGCTTTTTTTCGACACAATACGCAGAGCTTGTGACGCGTATTCACGTTTTTGACGTTTCGTGTTATCCGTGGTGGTGTATAGTTGTGATGTTCAAAGTGCACGGGTGAAAGAATAGTTTTTTTTTGCTGTGGAACGAGTTTTGCTTTAAAGTCGGCAGCTATGCCAGGGCGCAGGAGCTACTGCGAGCGTCAGTGGACGGCGCGCTAGATCGCACCTTGTCCCAATCCAAGAGACAGGCACAAGAAACGTGGATGGGTTACGCTGTAAGTTTTTTTGTTCTACGGATTTGTTGATAAGATTGTTTGCCACACGATTATTGATGGGCGTAGAATGTAATTTGGGCAGTTGACTGCACAGTGATTAACAATTGTGAAAACGATTTTCGCGTGAAAAAATCAAAATCAAACTCTGCGATCGTCAATGGCAAAACATTTAAAGAATGACGTACTTGAGATAAGGCTGTTTGCGCGTGAAAAGATAAACTTATTAACTATCAACTTTGGATGCAATCGCGACAGCGTAGAAGCATAATTGCAGCACGAGTAAGCACGAAAGAATCGAAAAAGATGATTACGCTACACCAGTTGTCAGAGAACCTGTGATGAAAGTGCGTCATGGTTTAACCGTTTCTCGTGTTTGTATCTTTGTAGCTGGGTCTGTATAAACGTAGGGCACACATTACACTGATACTGTACCTATAGTTGTATTACGTATGTAAATAAGGAGGTTTACAGTTAACGAGATTTAGAGTAACGAAGGCACTGGGAAATTTGTATAAAATGGGCGAATTATTTTAGTCGATTAAGTACCGCGTAGTCGCAATGTCAATTGATAAATACATTTAGTGCTTCAACATGAATTGTTTACAAAAGAAAAACTGACGTAGTACAAGTTTGAACAAAGAACTATAACTCATGAAAAAAATTTATGACTGTACTGAAATGAGTATTTTAAAATACACACAAGAGTTTTTATCTTCATTACATCGACAATACGATGGTAAAATCATTTATAATTTTTTCTTCAGGTTATCCACAATAACAGATAGCTCACTGTGCTCATTGAATCATATCTCAGGTTGAAATTTTGACTGTTTGCGTACTTGATCAATTTTCTACAATCGTATAATTAACAAATCGACAACATACGCGAAAATAAATCTTGACACCCCAAACACAGACTCGCTCTTCAAAAATTGTGGAACCTCGAATTTATTACAGCGCACTTTGAAACACGAGTCCTTTTCCCATAGTTGATGTCCAAGGAGGATTACACACACTAGGTACTCAAAATTTTCTTTTGATCACCATCTTAAATCCACTTGCATCCACTAATTTGAAGAATCCAATAAAAGTTTCGTCATCAACTGCGTTGAAACCTCATTATCCCGATTCTTTGAAAAGTCACCTCAAACGTCAAATAAATGCCTCCGTCAACCACATTTGATATCATCCTATATTATTATATTTTTATTCGCCATTACGTTATAGGCCTTGTACGGTCTCTTTTTTAGTACAATTTTCAATTTACTCAGTCGTGCGGAGTGTACATAATAAATGTGTAGCTTCGTTTTCTATTGGAAACCTTAAGAATTTTCTCGACCTGCTGTCGGTACATAACACTATTGATTTGGAAAAAACATCGGAAAAACTGACGGATCGAATAAATTGTAACATCACCTGTGTACCGTTCTTTCACACACGTATAAGTGCATAAAAACAATTGCATCATTTTCAATCTCTTCCTCTGTAAGTGCACACGTGTCGCGCTAAGCTTACATTCATACATCGACATACACTCTGAGCTGCGAGCTGCATATAGATCAGAGAAAGGGCGAGAGAGAGAGAGAGTACACACATAAGTATACGGGATCGTCTCTTCTTACTTCCTCACTACGAGCCGAGAAGAGCGTCTCTGTGGATTCTTTTGAAGCTAGGTAATTCTTGCTCTTTTTCAAAGAAGCTTGCTTGCTTCGCACGTGCGCGCTTGCGTGTGTTGGCATAGTTCAAAGCTCAGACGTTGCCGGTGACATTACGGGATCGCCCTTGGGTTTTTTTAAGCACTTGATGGAGGCTAGTCAGAGATACGAAGGGGGGCGGGGTTACTTTTTTTGAGACGCAGTTTTTGCGAGGAAAAGCCTGCGAGCTCCGGTGTACAAAGTGAGAGCTAATTTGTTTACGCTTTGCACCACCCCCCCCTCCCGCAACTCTTAACTTTATCGTCACCTTTTCTCGGGTAAAGCGAGTGGGTAATTTCTTATTAAAATTAACGGTGGGTTTGACAGCGTCATCTCGGACGGGTTTTTTTTTTTTTATTTCATGGGGTTTTTGAGATGGGATTTTTCGTGTATGCCTTGTTTATTTGGACAAAATGGGATCGTACGTAGTAAAATGCTAGGATCATATGGTAAGTTTGACTTGTGCTCTAATAATTTGATTAAAATTTCGAAAATGTTGTGACTATTATTTGCCATCTCACGGCTAAAAATTTTGTATATACGTCATCAGTGATTGCACGTTGGGAATGACTAATTTGATTTTGAGAGGAACTAATTCTAGATCAATAGATAAAACTGCTTTTTTTTATTATGTTGTATTTGGGCACGTGCAGATCACTACTACAACAACAGTTTGGTTTTAGTTGGGAAAAAAAAAAAAAAATGTAAGACATTAGCAGTAAAATGCAGCCCCACCACACTTCATCATCGTTTTTAAAACTAAACAAAAGAGAACGATGAGATTAAGTGGAGTAATATTCATCAGAGTTGTCCGGATTTAACAATAAAATTTTTCATAGAGTCCGGAGAAAAAAATTCGCACTCATGAGTCATGACATTCAAATACCAAAGGACACCGAAACACAAACACGCGTAGACGCGATCCCCAGCCATTGAATAAACCAACCACCAACACTCGCTCTCTCTTGGGTAAGCCCGCTCACATTTTCAAAACTGCATCGTTTTCTGCCCCCCTCGACTCGCGCACCCCGCCGACAGCCGCCGCGGTCTAGTTCTTTCGATTTTCCAGCCGGCGTCCCCGGCGCGAATTTCCAGTTTTCCGTCTTGCGACCAAGTATGCATATATGCTCGTCGCCGAGGCACCATTGTTGATCTGCACACCGCAACAGCGAGTCTTTTCACTCGACGGAAAGAAAATGAGGGATACGTACGACAGGACCATCATATACTTTCACGGATCGCGGGTTACGGCTTTTCACGACTGTATCACGCGATATGGTAACTCCGGTGTTTCGAGCGGATCGATTATGCTTTTTGGAAACACCATCCAATTCCTAAGAATTTCGAAATCAATTACCAAGGTATACAGCCAAGACGCACTGGCATATATACAGCGCGTGCGTTCCTCGGGAGCCGGAGCAACAATTCAATGTACTCGGAAGCTGCGGGAATCGAAACACTTTGGAAACCAAATGCAATAGGCTGGAATTCCAAGAATGGGGTAATTCGAAACCGATCCCTTTGACACTGACAGCGACGGCGCTGAAAAGGACATTCTATCTATCCATCGTTACTCCGATAAGGCCCATGCGCCGTGTGCTCGGAAGGTGGGGGTGGGGGGGGTCAATATTGCTCCTCGGAGAGGTAATCGTATACGCGTGCACGTGTGCACGTGCTAAAACAAAGCCTGGTTAGTCTCTTGCGCCGAGAGGATAAGAGCGAGAGCAGGACAGATGTACAAATGGGTCAGTGTGGCGCCAGCAGTGGCGGATCCGATTTCCGCTTGCGTTGCCGTGTGGTGTAAGCGCGAATATATGCGAGCGCACTTTTTTTTTTTTTTTTTTATTTTATGTTCACGTATCTTTTTTTTTTCTATTTATTTTCGTGGCGTGATGAAAACTCACTCCGAGTCAGCTCTTTTAGCGTCGCAGACATTGAAAACACAGAGGACGCAATAAAGCAAATTAGAGCGAGTTATTTGACGAAGGAAACAATAGACACGTGTTCGGTCATAACGAGTTTTCAAACAAAATTTTAAATGTTTTATCGTATTTTCAACACAGGACGACGATTTGAACGTTAAAAAAGAATTATAAACTACAACCACACAACACCACAAAACATCAATTTATTTTTTCCTATATGATGCAAAACGTGGATATAAGATGTGACCAATCCGTAGTCCACTAGAACAAATTGGGTTATTTTTTGTGTAGTTTACAAACAAGTGTGTTTTCACAAGAGCTTCGTTTGCTCGAGAGCTCGATAATGTGGCTTATTAGTACACCATAATACGTACTCTTGCATATGGCACTTGGCACGAAATTCCACGGCTGTGAATGACGTTCGGCCGAGGTACGTGACGCGATGGATTATTATTATTCCGATCGGCCGGTGCAGGCATGGCGCGACATTGTCATTGTTTCGTTTATTGCAAATGGCGAAGGACTTCTTCGGCTCGTGCATGGTGCGAAAGGAGGAGAGGGGGACGTCGGATCCAAGGTTCCGAGCCTTTGTTGGTGGAGGTATGCCGAAAGTTCCTTGCGAAGCGTATAGGTTTACGAATGAGGACAAGGGGTACTGAGGATGTACCAATTTATTTGGAGATTAAAGAGCCTCAGTGACAAAAGGGGGAGTCGAAAGATGAACACCGAAGAGGTCAACCTTATGGGCTTGTGGAGATTCTGTGGAAGGTTTTTTTTTTTTTTACAGGTCTTAGTACTTTGCAATAATCTCGATAATCATTGAAGTCCAGCGAAGGACATGCGTTGCGCAATATGTTCTTTACCTTAGGTAAAATGTGATTATCAATTAGGTCGTAGCGAGATATTTCATCGTGGGATGCAAAAAAATTGTATCCACTGATGTTGCTCATTGAATGAACATTCGCTTTCCTTTCCGCTTACATCCCAATGAAGACCGACATTTATTGAGCCAATTAAACGAATTTTTGTGGATTTAAAAACAAAAGAACTCCAAATATCTTAAAAAAAAAAAAAATAAATAATAATAATGATAACAGTAATAGTAACAACAATAAACATCAACGTCTACGAAATACTATTTAGGTTGGAGATTTTTTCGAGAGCAGCTGTTACACAACAAAACTTGCCTCACGCGTCTGTTCACTATAGTATGCTAAAAATGTTTCCTCGCTTAAGTACATCTTTTATCACTAGCGTCGCACGAAATGACTCAAATTCTCTCAAGATTTAAATTTGCAATTTTTCATCTTCTTTGGTTAACAATAATCAAAACACATCCCACACACACCCAAAAAAAAGCACTATTTATAGCTTCGACGGATTTTCGAGGACGTGCGCAAGTGAAGCTTATAAAGCACTGCACAATGGACGACAGATCGTACTATATAGGAAGAAAAGCCTTCGAAAACCGGATTCCGCTCGAAGCACTTGCAGACCGACGAGGATACTTAATTAGCAAAGCGTATTGCGAAAATTCTCTGAAAAATCCAAAGTCTCGGTAAGTGTCGGTCGGATAGCGCGTGTAGTACAATCGACATCGAATGGCAATTAGAAGTAGCGGAAAAATACTGTCTTTGCCTGCACGCATGTATATGTATGCATTAGAGTGCTGTGTTCGGTTAGTGCCAACGATGGCATAAGCGAGGAGAATCTCCAAATCGATTCGATATTTCACAGATGGTTGCGTAAAGGCTTGTTTTTCGCTCAAAGACGATCGAGGAGTTGTGTGTATGTGTGTGTGCGCGCACGACGAATATACTGTCGTCGATCGCCGCAATTGTTACTTGGCTACTTTAGCTTGTATTACCCAATTTAAATCTATATTATTCAAATCAATCGTTAAAAAGCTTTTTAAGCGTAGTTGGTGCGATTAAGTGGTTCTCAACTTGTATGACACGACAGATAATATCAACTATTTTAACAATTATTATTGTTTTCTGATACCTATAATAACTGAAATATTATCATGAATCTTAAAATTCAAAATTCTTAAATTAATACAATATTCTTGATGACATATGTAATAACATATTGGTTTTTCAAAAAAATTTGTAAAGGGGTTTTTTAATTTCTACTATGGGATGGGTCCAGGTATACACTAAAAAGATCTACACAAACGCACTTACACAAAAATGACTGTACAGTAGATGTAATGTCTGTTTTTTGCGGGGTTAGCCTATACTTCCCATGTTAAATAGTTCAACTTCATGTCTGAAAACGGCACGGACCATCTTTGCAAAATTTTAACCATTACGTCATTATTACAAAGTGATGTCTAAAGTTTGGGACATCTTTGTGGTGGCTTGATTTTTGGACCAACTGTACCTCGATTGATTTATAATTAGAAAAAAAGCACCTACAAACAAACTTCTTCAATGGATTTGAAAAAATGAATAAAAAACTTATTCGAAACGAGCTGAAAACAAAACAAAACATCATAGTCTCCAACGCCACGCCCGAGCTGGTAGCCAACATTTGTATAGATATACATACATGGAGTTGATGCATTAACTAGCGAAACAAGCTTATGAGTTGTGTATAGAAGAAGCAAAGCAAAGTACATATATAAGACGAAGAAGAAAGAAAATCGTATACCCGAATACAGAGAAAGAGTGCCACGGACTGCACATATATAGATCCGGCGGTGGTAACCACGAACGAATAACAGACGAAACGAGTGGGAAGAAGATGTTAGCTATACCTATACACGTATATAGGTTTAGCACTGCAGTCCGCATATATGTATATACGAACACACGTTGCAAGAGCTGACTAAGTTTCGGACAAAGAACAGCCTTGTAAGTACACACATATTGCAGTGCACTCTCGCTCTTTTGCTTGCACGCTCGTCGTTGTTTCGGGCCCACTCCCACTTCCCCTCTCTCACTCACTCTCTCTCTCTTTCTTTCGCTAACAGACGGACGGACATTTTTCTAAACCAGCGCTTATTGGCCGGGCGCGATTAGAGGAGTCCTTTTTTTTAAAGACGCGTGCATGTAATAGGAGAATAGGGGCTCGGGTGGGGGGAGAGAGAGGCTCTCAAATCCGTGTACAAATATATTTGAGTGAGCAACGAGCCGCGATTGGTCGCTTCGGGGTCGCCCGAGGCCATTTGATTTAGAATCGAAGAATGGTGCCAGTCTAATTTTTATTGGGCGCTCGTTCTCGAGATGGGGAATGCAAACGGCGTTTGGCGTTTGAGCGAATTTCTTGATTTGTTTTTTCCAGCGTTTTTTTGAATGTTATTTTGCACAACTTTCGTGAGCCAAGTGCTCCTTTTTTCTTTGCACTCCTTGCGCAATGATCGTATTATTTGCATTATAAAAAGAGACGCGCTTTGAAAACGTAAAGTATATGATTTTTCGGTTGAAGCATCGGTTTTTTTCCTCAGTCGACTTCTCACTGAATATGCAATCTCATCGACTCTTTTTCAATGATGGCTAGAACTTTGACGATTCGTGTAGCAAAAAGATTCTCGTTTTCAAATTTTTGTCAAGGAAAAAGAGAAGAAAAAAGCAACTGAGTATTTAAAAGATCCATCAACTTTATGAGTATTGATACGAAGAAAAAGACCCACCTATTGTTGCGTACGTCGCAATGGCTCGGTAACTGAGACCTACCAGCGGTATTATTTCGAAAAACCAATTACCCGCATACACCTTTACATACATTCCCGTACAAGTGAGCGTGATAACCAATCAAAAAATAGTTATTCCCATAATCTGCCAATTACCTATCGAACCCTCCATTTTAATCAGTTTCGTCTACGCAACTGCGCACATGTACCTACAAACAAATATCCACGGATCCACGAGTAAATTCTCGTGTCGATGTAAAAACACGTAGTGGTGGTCAAGACACTGCGTGTGAAATTTCAGTGTCCATTGAAAGATGCTTGGGTATATGTAATATATATGTATATGTGTGTATGTATGTAAGTCCGAGGACGACTGCAAACGACGCGTGCAACTCTTACGAAACGGGAGATTGATGCGCTTACAGACTCGCCTGGAGATGACAACAATATGAAAAACCGGAGGGGTTACACCTTTTTTTTTTAATAATATTCCTTCGCCAGATGAAACAATACCTAAGTGAACACATGTACAAAACATGTAAATTTTGTGCAAATATTATCTTATTACAAATCTTCGAAAGACGTGTCAATAGGTCAGCGGCATGGATTTTACGACATTAAATCCCTCGAATCTTTTACTTGGCCTAACAGCTTATCACACACATGCCCATGCGAGTTTCCGTCTCTTAATTACATGTGTCTCTCTTGATAATTATAATTCATTTTAATTTTCCAATCTATTCTAATTGGGACCCAAATCCAGAAAACATGAAATAAACAGTTGGTATTTAGGGAGAGCTGAAATACGGCAGCAATTAGAGATGCGCAGCGTGCTAACACAAAAGTTGTACAGATATTTGTTTGAATAATTGAATTTTAACTGCATTTTATAACAATAACAATTTCCCAGAAAATGAGTACTTATATTTACAGGAGAATAATTTTGTTTCCAAGTTTTTAAAGATCTATAAAATAACTGTGCCCAAGTTTGCCCATAAATACTTTGTTCAATAAATTAAAACATTACCCCACAAAATGGCACAATAGTAATTGAATTTCCATGAAATTAAGCAAAAGAGCGCCAACAATAATTATTTGTGAAACTCCGTTGCGCCAGGGTGTCGGTGTCCAAGCTCCACATTTATTGACTGTTAATTAAAAAATCAAGGTCTTTCTCACCTAAAAATACAACAAAACGCGGTAGCAGTGGCAAAAAAATGTGCCACGCCCTTTGTTCATCTCCGCCTGAAATAATTAATTTTCGATCGCGACTATCGATGATTATATATCTTTCTATTTTGCTAGACTTTCTTCGATAAACCTTTTGGGCGTGCAAAAAAAAGGGAAGAAACATAATAAAATACGAAGGGAATTGCTCAGCGCCTAGGACTCTCCTCCGAGACTTCTAATGAATCCCATAACTCTTCAGAGTCCCCATTTCTCTCTCTCTTTTTCCTCTCTTTCACGCACTCGGCATGTTGAGTTTTTTTTGCAGCGGCAATTTTTTTTCGCTTCTCTTCTTTTTTTATTTCCTGCTTTACTTCTTATTTCTTGTTAAGAAGTACATTTTTTTTTTTTTAAATAAATCGCTGGCTAAAATACAGTAGTTTACATTTCTAATAATTAATTCGATACCTCCGGCTTACGTCAAATTTACCCTGGTCGGCTTTAATATAGTCTCGAATTAGTGATAAGCGATAAGCTCCTTTTTTTTTTTTTATACCGAATGTCGAATTCATGCCGAGTAATCAGCTTCTTTTTTTAACGATGTTAAATTTGCGCTGTCCAAAAAACTAATAATTTAAATAATTTGAACCATCAAGGACAAATCAACTTTCTCCCGTAAGCGAACTCGACATCTGCTCTTAGAAATCACTACTACATTGAGTTCTTACGGACTAAAATTTCTTTTTGTAAAGCAGATTTTCAACCAAATGTCAAACTTGACTTGACTACTACACTTTTTTTACACCATTGAAGACAGCGTGGGATATTTTTACAGGATGTAGTCGCTGATACCTTTTTTTCAACTCCACATTCCTGCGGCACACCACGATGTTTATTCATGCAATGCTAAATGGGTAGATTTAATTGTTGTAGGTATGCGCATACTATCATTAAAGTTATAAATACAGTTTTGCACGCGCGTATGCATAGTTTGTAATCCCAAAGTGCGCACTGATTAGCTCTCCTCACCCATACATTCAATGATGATTCTCCTTTTTTTCTCTTCCTTCTCCATCTTCTTTTTTAAGTGTACTTGATGCGCTGATTTATTAAATTTTTGATCACCTTTTTGGTGTGAAGGTGCATACGTGCGCACGGTCGGGCTCAGTTTACATTTAATAAGTTGGATAAATATTACAAAATCACGGTCAAATCTTATGCATCAACCTTTTGCAACATGAAATTAGAATGCCTATAGGGTTAATTAACTGGTTGAGCACTAATAATTCCACTTGTGGGTAATTACATTGTTTGAAAAGAAAAACTTTTTTTTTTAAATATGTATAAATCGTTTGTGATGCGAAAAATTTATTATTAGCGTTTCTTTTTAATTAATAAAAACCCTTTGGAAAAGTATTTTGTTTTTCATAAACTTTAACAAACTTGGTAAGCGAACACCTTACTAGGACCTAGAAACGTGTGTTTAATATTTCAGTACCGTTTATACAGTGTAAAATTTTGAAAAATTAAATCTTTATAGATGTGACCCCTCAGTCGCACTTTGCGCCTATGTTACGAACACTACTACTGCGTGAGAAAGTTACCTAAAAAACTTTTGTAAAATTTTCAAATAATCTAATTTTGGGATAAGTAACAAAAAAAACCGTACATCAAATACAAACGTAAACACTACGTCATATCTACCCTCAGAAGCATCGGACTTTTTGCGTATAATAATACTTTAATTAAACCACACTCACACGCTGACGCTCGATTCGAATAACAACAGCATAACCTCTACTTGCGATTGTTCCCTCGCCCTTATCTCGGCAAAGATATCTTGTGCGATGTGCTATTTTCCAACGTCCAAATGATTGATGGATCGTTCTATAATTTTTTTTTTTTTTTTTTCAAGCAGGACAATTTTCCTCGCACACCTCCTCTGCCCATATATTTGTACATTTATACATATAGAAAAAGCCTAATCGCTTTCCACGTGCGCTAAAAGCGAGGTTAAAAGTACCTGGCGCCTCTAAAAGTAATTTCACCGAAGCGCTTAGTGATTTATGATTTATGATACCGGGACACGATTTTTGTCCATTACAGCGAATATATATATATATATATATATGTGTGTGTGTGTGTGTGTGTGTGTGTGTGTGTGTGTGTGTGTGTGTGTGTGTGTGTACATCGATGCGCGACGAATTTTCTTCCACGATTATCATTTGAATTTCAAAAAGAACGCAGTTGAAAAAAAATATGTACATTAATCGTCACCTGGACTTTTTCCGCCGACTGTTCTCGTCATTCGTCGAATGCGGTTGTGCTCGTTCTTTGTGTGTCGTACACTCACTCGCGTGTTTTTTCTTTTTTTTTTCCTCCCCTCTACAACTGCGTAGTTTTGTGTAACTGCTAGCATTTTCTTTTACGTTCACATAGCGCGAAACAGATTGTTTACTTGAGTGATTTTTCGTCAATACAGCATAGGGTACTCGTCGAACGGTCTTATTTAATAATCGCACCTTGCGTATTGTAAGTATATACTATAAAACGAGGAACGGTCGAACACCCTCATACATTTTATACCATCGATCACACGAACAACGGCAGGTTCGATTACGTAAATAAGAGTGGATAGTCTCATTACTCACGGCGTAAAAATATTACGATAAGAGCACATGCGAGTGCATGAATATGTGTCTCGACCTTGCAATCCACGTTATTTTTTTTGTTATGCGCATGACTCGTTAGGCGAGTTTGCAGACGTTCAAGTGTAACAGTCGGACGGCTTCGTGCTAGTAAGGAAACGAGAGATGGGAGGAGAGAACCTTTTTTTGAATGTCACGTGTGTATGTGTGTGTTTTCAATTTAAATCTTCGAAGCTATAGATTTTGTTGCACGCGTATCTAGTGCAATACTTTTTGACAAAATGTTGCATTCAATTATTCTTATTGCTATACCTACAATATCGGCATTTATTTTTCCACAGCATTGAGAGCACTTCTTTCACTTTTATATATATATATGGGGCTTAGCCCCCTGTGCTTTTCACTCGCCAACTTCCCACCATCTATGGTAATTAAATGATGATATGATGTATGATTATGAAGTATAAGTAAAGATATTGAAAAAATTTTGTATAGTAAGATGCACTAGTTGTGAGGATTAGGATGCACTAAAATGCATCAGGAGCGGAGGGGGGGATGCACAGAGTGCGTATGGGGCGAAACCCCACTTGTATATCATCTTTTTGCTGAATGACGTATAATGACGCAATAAGAATATGATTGCAGTTTGTAGCAGAATTTGATTTCTCTTTTTTTTTTATTCTTTTCGACGCTTGATTGATCAAGTACTCGACAAAGTTTTCTAAATACACTTAATTTGTTTTTCGCAAAAGCTGATTTTCATTTTATCCAAATTCCTTTCTCGAAATTGCTCACTGCATACTCTCACGTAGTCAGTTACTTATGCCGTGAGTACATCAAAGCGGCACACGCGTCCACTCGATTTTTGTTGCACCGAAGAGAAAATCGGCAGTTCTCGTTATTACTGCAGCGCACACGTTATTGAGAATCTGCGATGTTTTTACCATGTACCTATCACTGGAATCTATTTTACGTGACCATACAAACACGGAAGTTTTTTGTATGAAAGTGTAATAATATCATGAAAATAACTGATCTCTACCAATGACATTCCACCATCCTAATAAGTTCTTATGGCATAACTTAATAGAAAATTGAAAGATCTTTCCGTGCAAGGACAACTCATGATGATATCATGATAAATAATGTTAGAAATCCAGTTCTCTCTGACAAAAGTTCTGAGTATCTATCGATGAAAGAATACGACAAAAAAAACGGCATTGTAAAAAGACCCACATCGAGCTTCGTTATAAAATTTTCTGGCGGCTTGGGTTCATACATCGTCACCGCCACAATGGCCCCCCGCTTTCTTATTTTCCCTCCTCTCTTTCAGTTTTCGCATCGCATATCCACTTGAGGACACCAACAGTTTCGTGCTCGTAATGACAGCTGCTGTGGCCAAGATGCGCTCATCCCCCCCCCCTTCTCCCTGTAGCCTTGGGAGCTCCTCAAGGTTTTTATTTTCTCCCTCTCTTTCTCCTAATTAGCACGAATGTGTCGATCGTTATACTTGTTTTTTCTTCTTCCCCAAAACCGATCTCCTTAAGTCGACAATCGTCGCCATATAACGCCAACCTTATATGTTTCTCCAAAGATAAAAGGAAGAACATGCCAAAATTATACATACAAGAACCGAAAATTTTTCCCTAAAAAATGTGTTACTTTTAATGGAAAATTTTCTATTTCACCATTATTTAGTACCACATTAAACATATTTTTCGATAAAAAAATGCTAGTAACGTTATAAGCAATATAAAAGAAAGACTCAATTGAAAAAATAGCATTATGTTTTCGGAAAAAAAATTGAATTTTTAATCATTTGAAAATGTATAACCCTACTGCGTCCTGACTATCAACCAATCTATTTCCAACCTAATTATCATCAAAAAAATCGATAAAAAACGCAATGGAAATGCGACTCGAAAGTTCAAGCGGTCGTCTTCGCTGAAAAAATACAAAGAGAAACAGTGCACACAATATATATATATATATATATATATATATATATATTAGCACCATAGCAGAACAGCAGAACTGCAGAAGATGAGTGAAAGGGAGAGAGAATGAATGTTGTGTACATAGATCATAGATAACGTGTAAAAATTAAGTGATTAAAAAAAATTTGTTTTTATCTAAATACTTGAAGTGATGTAAAAAAATCATTGTTGAAATGCCGGTACATGTATAGTGTTTAACAAGTTTGCCATTACTGGCAATAACATCCGCAGTTNAAAAAAAAAAAAAAAAAAAAAAAAAAACTATTCACAAAATAAACTAAAACAATGCCCTTTTGAAAAACAAGAAGACAAAAAACTGAGGAACTCAACACCTGACTGGCTAATTAAGCAGGTGAAAGACAAACGACCAGAAACAAATGTATATACGCGCACTCGATATCCAAGTTTGAAAAAGTGTGGGCGTATGTATTATACACATAATATTTATATACTGATCTAGTGGAGCCATACATGCATGTATGTACGCAACAGCGCTGGTTCGCCAACATTTGACAAACAATTATCATTTATTCAGATGTTTTTTTTTTTTCAAGCCATCAGTGTGGCAGTGCACCTCTCACGTACGCGTATACACACGCATGTACGTGCGACACTGGCACGCTACTTTTTTTCCAAACGCCCGAGCGGCCCTGTCCCCCTTTTTTTATTTCATTCCAGTTCCACCAGAATTCATTCGTAAATGAGATACGTACTTCACTTCTGCATTTTTTTTTTTTTTTTTTGTTTGAAGCTTTATAAAACAAAAAAGTTTCGGCATAGACGTTTGGTAAGTTTACAAAGAAGAGGCGTAGATAATGTATAAATACAATGCATTACATATGTATACAACAAAGTCGCAGAGAGTCGATCGATAAGTGTATAGAGCTGCTGTTGGTGTTGCTGCACATATGGTGTGTGTGCCCCGCTCGATGTGTCACGCGATTGAGAGTGAAAACGTTATACTATGTACGTGTGCAAGCATGGGCTTTTTTTTTTTTTTTTTTTTTTTTTTCACATAACTAAGTCTGGCGGTTGCCATTTCTATAAATTATAGGTTTTTGGACCTTTTTCGAATTTTATACAAAGATTAGGCATAAATACTCGACGGATTTTCAAACACTTGCGAATTAACATTTGTCTTCAGAAATGGTACGCTGTTTTTTTTTTTTTTAGAAAATTTTTTCACCAATACTACACAGCTTATAGCGGTACAGTCANTTTTTTTTTTTTTTTTTTTTTTTTTTTTTTTTTTTTGTGGAAATAACTAAGTCTGGCGGTAGCGATTTCAACAAAATATAGGTTTTTGGACCTTTTGCGAATTAAATACAAAGATTAGGCATAAATACTCGACGGATTTTCAAACACTTGCGAATTAACATTTGTCTTCAGAAATGGTACGCTGTTTTTTTTTTTTTTAGAAAATTTTTTCACCAATACTACACAGCTTATAGCGGTACAGTCAATCTCAAAGGTTAGTTTTAGTTGAAAAATTTTTCATCATGTCTACGATCATGCGAACAAATCACACATTTTAGTTTAAAAGAGTAAAAAGTACGCAAAAAAAATGAAGTAGGTATAACTGCTTTAAAACAAAAGGTATGCAAATTTCGTTCTTCTGGCTCGCACTGTACAAATACATGTGAGTAGCATCAAGTTTAAACTTTGAACTACAATATCATTCAAATGAAGTGGTTAAGCTATTTTAAATTTTGATGGGTCGCATTTTTGTATAATATCTGCAATAACATACGAGTTATCAAGTATTGCGTTATAAGAGGCAATGCGAAAATAAAAATTATCTTTTCAAATAATGAATTGTATTAAGAAAAAAAAAATTAATAAAATAAAATAAATAAGATATTATAAGGCATTTGGTTGAGTAATTGCACCTACTTTGGTCAAACTTGAGCCTACGATCAGTCACTCACAAGCTCAGTATGTTCAAAAAATTCTCGAAGAAAAAAAAAAAATCATCTATTTCCCAGAATAGTAAAGTTAAAAAAATGGGAGGGAATAGTAAATGTATGATACACTCCCACCCAAAGAGGCTATAAGTTAACAGCAGACTCGCATATTGGACGTTTTCGAGAGTCGAAAAAAGAGGGTAGGGATAACAAATGATTCCGTTTTTGGATGACTATATTATAGGCTAGAGTATAGTATAGTCTAGACACACTCAACTGGTGTACGTATGTGTGAGCGTGCGCGTGTATCGCTATAGTCGATGAAGCTTCAGTTCTGCAAGGTATTCGGTGGTACTTACCACACACCCACCTACATTCACAGAGAGAGAGAGAGAGAGAGAGAGAGAGGAAGCATCTTCAGTACCAAAGTCCGATTCACAGGCCAGGAGAGGCTTCAAGAGCAATTTAATTTACGAATTCCGCCAGACGGACGAGAAAGGCACTCGCGCCATTCACCAGAAATGCATACCTATGTACCTTTATATATATATACTTTTGCTCGTTGTCGCAGTTATCGCATCATATGATCATTCGACGTACGAATTCGACGTTACATGCATATCACACTCGCAGTATCGAGCGCAAAAAAACGGGAGAAACGTCACCGCAGTATATGCACGAAATCATCGGTGCTCTGAATTTTTCATGAACAAAAAAAAGAAAACAGAAAAAATACCTGCCGCGTGTCGTCGGGCAATTAAATCGAGGGTGCCACTATAGTATTATCATCATCATATGTCTCTATGTTTTGTAATAGTTGTCTACCCAGCTTTTGTTTCGTTTGTTTATTTATTTTTCTTTTTGTTGTTCCTCGACCAAATCTGCCGCGGCTACGATGATAATTAAGTGCACTTTTTTTTCAAAAAATTTGAGCAATTTTAACTTTTCCGCGATTCTGGGAACTAGTTTTTTCAATCACCACCGTCGATAACACACATTGGAAAAGAATCAGATCAACAGACTCTAGCTTGCTGTAGCGAATGAAAATCCAATTTTTTTTTCTTTTCCGTTTTGTTTTTAGAGTAAGCTCTCGGAATAATTGAAATTTGCGTCGATAACCCGACGGGGGGAGTGCGCTGGGTTTGCGTTTTTCGTCGAAGCGGTATGGCAAATTCCGCGAGCGTCTCTTTCATCGACCAATGCGGTTTCCGACAAATTGCACGCCTCTCTATACAATTAGGAAATTACGTCTCTTTCAGCTAATTTAATTGCCTTGCCCGAGTAATGTATGTGTATATGTAATCTTTCAATGAAAATTTTGCTTAATTCGATGTACACACATTTGCACCGCGTATTGGGATATCAAATCATGGATAATATCATTAAATAGACTAGTGACTATACACTCGTGGACTATATATAGTAAGACCGTTGTCTTTTTCAGAAGTAATATTTAACAGCACATCTAAATTGTTCACCAAATGAACTTTTACACGAGTCCTTCAAAAAAACAATGTACTTTACGGCTCGAAAATAATTTAAAATTTTAATTTTCCTATGTTTTTCAAACTAGTTCGATGTCATTCCCAAGGGAAACAAATTCCTTTGTTCCTTATCTCTGGCGCAAACATACCATTGCACAAAAACATCCCAGGCAACATTGAACAGCGTTCCCAAAGTTACATGCACTCGCATTCGATGACTCCGTTTTCAAAACTTTCGCCTCTTTTTTTTTTATTGTGTGTGGGTGTGTGAGCACACATATCCCGATAACACCCACGCGCCACGGATGTACGGAAACCTCGAATAAGCCGAGAAGGAGGAGGAGCCCTTTTTTTTTCCTTTGCTTTCCGGCGCACTTTGGAGGACACCAGCCAAAGACACTTTATCGCGCTATCACTATGATGTATATATACAAAGCCACCACAGAAGGGAGGAGGGGGGGGGGAATGGTATATGCGTCACTCGCTCGCGTGGAGTCTATGATAAGCTGCTGCTCTAGTCGCACGTTCTCGCACGTATTGATGAAATGAGGAAATAAAAATCAATCCTGCAACGCGTTTCTTTTTCCTCGTGTCGGTGATAAGAGGGCGAGTGCGAATTTTGTCTCCGAGCGGATGACGCAAAGGAAAGGTTTTTAGCGCTACGCGTATCAGGCGTGCTTTTCATACATGTTTTTCATGTGGTAGGAGGAAGTAAGAATTATACTAGTGTTTGTGAACTAGTCATGGTAAGGAGGGGACCTTTTCAATTGTCTTTGAATTCCATGTCTTTTGTAATAATGATAACCCACACAAAAACCCGTATCGCGAAAAAATACCGAGTTTTGTTAAGTGGGGAATCAATTTAACACGTGAAAATGAGAGTATCCATTAAGTTACACATAATTAAGAGTTACATTTATTTTTACTGTAAAATCAATGGTAACATTTGGATGCTACTTATCCCAAGTACTTTTTTATTTTTATTTATGTTTCAGAGGGAAATCGTGGCTGGTATCAGAGGTTGATATAATAGGGACCTCGTCGTACCACAATGACCTTACAATACCAATCTCCAACATCAGTCACGATTTCCTAGTAGACAAAAAATTTACCGTAGTGTACAGTAAAGTACGTAAATCTGTAAAAATGAATGTAACACCCTATTATTTTCGTGTAGCCACAACAATATTCCTACTATCGCGCGTCTCGAAAATAAAATTCAGTTCGAAAAATGCGTAGAAAATACTAGCAATGCTCTGTATTGACTTGGTAGTAGAGTGTGATAATGAGATGACGAGTCTAGGTATACGTGGTGTACTTAAGCGAGGGTGCAAGACAAATCATTGTTTGAATGTAGTTGTGTTGTTGTCGCAGGTCTGGAGCGGGTTGCAGAGGAGTTGATGGGCCGTAGGAGATGGAAGCAATACCAGGACACCCTGTACAGCAGCAGCAGCAGCAGCAACAACAACAGCGGCGGCACAAGTGGCACTCGCAGCAACGACACCACCTTGGCGCCTGCGGCCGCGAACCAGCAGCAACAGCTGCAAATCCAACTACAGCAGCTGGCTCAGGTTCGACTTACATATCCGTACTATGTGACTGTGCATGCCTACATGGGAATGATTTATGCCCAAGTTCAACAGTTAGGGGAGGGAGGGAGGGGGGTGTAAGACCTAAGATGGTCCTCATTACTTTCGCTACGAGAAAAAAAAAAAAAAAAAAAAAAAGTTTTGTTTTCTCTTTCTCTAGAGAGAGAAAAAAAAATCCCTTCTCTTTGTTCTCTCCCCCACGACAGCGAGTGAGAAGTCAGAGGTATCAGCTACCGTATACTTTTGATGTTGGTGCCTTTGTTTCCGACACTACTTTACGCTCAGCTCCAAGGAGGAGAGACGATGAACATGAAAAATTGATTTCATGGTATGAAGAAGAACGCAAGAGTTGACAAGATATATCATAAACCTGATTAGTTAACGGAAAAAAATTCCTGCTCAACAAGGTTTTCAACCTTTTTTTTGTAGTTAGATTTTAGGGGGACTTCCACTGACCCGACAAAAAATTCACATGACAAAACCCAGGCAGTAATGACCATGTAAAACCCCGCGTCGCGTAACAGGTGAAACCAGACGATTCGCCGAGCCAGTCGTTGAAGGCGTGTCTCGCATCGGCAACCAACTTCCAGCAACAGCAGCAGCAACAGAGAACAGCGGTGGCGGCGGGTGCACAAACCGCTGCCGCCGCTGCGAGCGCCGGCGCGACGACCAACTGCACGACAACGACCCCGACAAGTGGTACCTCGTCCTCGGTCGAGGCTGCTGGCGGTGGCTGCGGCTCGCCGAGGCCGGCCGAGGAGCAGCGCGCGCTGGCCCACCCGGTGGCCGGAGGCCCGGAGAACGGCCGGCTCGTGGAGAACGGCTCGCTCGCCGTGAACGGGCCCAGCTTGCACGAAGCGAACGACGAGCTGGTGCCCCAGCAGCTGCTGCTGCACTTGCAGCAACGCGACCTTGGCTTGACGGGAGCGGGCCACGTTTTCACAAAGGTCAAGTTAGACGCGGACGAGGAGATTGGCAGGAGGGCCGCGCCGGAGGAGGAGGAGGAGGTGGAAGAGCCGGGGGACGAAGTGGAGGCGAGCCAGAGGATCAAAAGGGAGAGGTTGGACGAGAGATTGGGGTTCAGTCCGGCGAGGGAGGACTGCAAGCTCAACGACACGAAAGGGACCAAGGTCGGTCGGTCTTTACCTTCGTTTATTTACATTGTTACTATTATTAGGGAGAGACCGATAGTCGCTTTAAATCTTTCTGGCGCTCTTTTTATCTACCAAACTTGGATTAGTTTACCATTATCACGTAGCTCACGTAGAATTTAGTACGTTCAGCGCATAAATTTTGGTCAAAATTTCAGACGCCAACTGGTCCCATTTACTGTCGTTCACAGGTTATTGTTTAACTTAAAATTGGGACTAAAAAATTAAAAAACCAATGTTTGCGGACCTACTCAATTTTCTAATGGATTTAACTGAGATACGGAACTTTGCATCAAATTCTCATGAATAATGATTTACTGTTCAATCGAAATGCCATTGTGGATAAATCATTAAATTAACACGTTGGTAAATTGGATGAACTAATGAAATATATTTATATCGATGAAATAACTTTACTCACCAACAGTCGATTTGCTTATTTCATCGTTGCGTTCATTATCCTTCCGTCAAACACGCACTCTTGGCTGCTAATAAATTTTGACGTTATTTCCATCCAAGACTTTTTTTGTCACTCTGCATCCCACCGTTTATACATGAATATTATATAGAGGTCCTCCTGAAACACACAATTTAGTAAGTACTGGAGCTAAAATTATTATTCAATGTAAAAAAAAAAAAAAATTACCAAATGACTTCAAAACAAACACGTTACTGTAACGAGAAAAAAAAAGCCAGGAGACATAAAAAAACTCATTTTTATTTTTCTTTATTACTTGAATATTATTTTCATACAATTTTTGATTTAATCGATAATTCATAAAAGAGAGCTTACGATGCTCGTACATAAATAAATCGAGATAATTGTCTTTGACCAATTAAGGTAAGCTTTAGCCAAAATTATCATTTGGCTGTGACTCAGATCTGTAATAGTTTGTATTGTTAAAGCTGTACATGAAACCGTTCACCTCCGCAATTTTTTTTTAATCTGATAGATTTGTTATACATTTTGAAGAAACTGAAAGTAACCAAGCCTTCTTTTTTTTTACACGTCGTCTTGTGTTTGTTTGTTTTTTGTTTTTTCCCCACTTTTTCTTTTCTTTAAATACTAAGATTAGACTAAAAATGAAATTTTTCGATCGCTTACTAATCAAAAAAACTACCATTCATACAGATATCACATTAAAAAAAATTCTACGACCCCTCAAGACTTTTGGAAAAAAAAATCAAAAAACAGCCTCAATGAGCCTTTTGCTAATAATTTTCCAGGAGATAAAAGAAGAGGCGCCAGTGGTACATGTAACACAAGGCTTGCTGAGAGTAAAGAAGGAGGAGGAGCTACAGGAAACGTGTTCGATCAGGCCATTGTCGACCCCGGTCAGTCACAATCACCATCCCCATCTCGCCCAGCATCATCATCATCACCACCACAACAACAACAACAACAACAGCAACAGCAGCAACAACAACGGCTTGGAACCGCGGAGCGCCTCGACACCACCGAAAAAGGAAATCGCATTCTGCTCACCCACGTTTTTATTGGGTCGACGGCAGAGCCCACCACCCGAAGATTGGAAGCCGCTCGACAAGTGCTACTTCTGCCTCGATGGCAAGCTGCCGCACGACGAGCAGGCGCCACTTGTGAGTTTTTTTTTTTTTTTCCTTTTTTTTTTTCGAACTAGGACTTTTGACGACTTAAAATTATTCGTTGGGAAAAGTCGGTTGTTTATAAAGCGGAGAGCTGATGAAAAATAGCTGTTTCGGCTCACTCGAGAAAAAACAGAGAGAACGTTGAAAATGAAATCATTTGAGGTTTTCTTTCCTAAACAGCATTAAAATATTTACAATGAAGAGACCGAAAAAAAAAAATACAAACATATTTTTGTTTGAATTAGCTGTTTTTTGTAGAATGATTTTAAAGTGTCTCTTTTTTTTAGTGGTTGACGCGTCATTGTTAGCATTAAATAAGATTAAGGACGTGAGAAATCGTTAAAATATCTTCATGGAAAAACAAACGTTATCTTACAAAGTTGCCATTTTCATGTATCTCGTTGGATTAAAAATAGAATATTTTTCGAGATAGCGAATTAATTACGGAACTATCCATACGAGCAATAAAGCTCACGTCTTCAATTATTTAATAATTTTTAATGGAAAAGTAAAATTTTCCATCCAATCTAAAATTTTGTGAATCTTTTCACCGATTGTTTGTACATTAACGAATCCAATGTATAAAACAGAGTCCACAAAGCGAGAGCAGCAATAGTTCGCGCTCGGCCGAGTCGCCGATGGCGGTGCAAGTGGACCCGATGGCCGCTTCGGTGGTCGCGGCTGCCCTCAGTGGCACCTACCCGACCCTTTTGCCCCAGTGGTGCTTACCACCCCAGGAACCGCCCCATGTTATCGCAGCCGTTGCCGCAGCAGCCGCCGCTGCCCAGCAGGAGAACGTGGGTGCCGACCAGCCACTCGACCTCTCGGCAAAGCCCAAAAATTCGCAGGTCAGGGTAAGAATCGATTAGAATACACATTTTTTTTTTCCCTTGAAAAAAATCTTTAATTCATCCGAATGTCTAAGGTAAAATAATAATGGTTATCGGCAAGAGGCGTATATGACGATTTTTAATTAAATTTTTTTTACTTCATTTTTTCAATGATTTTTAATTTATTTTAATAACGATTTTACGATAATTTTATTTTCAAGTACAAGAAGAATAATCAATTTTCATTTTTTTTCAACATCGTTTGTAGTTACCGTAAAAAAAGAAAAACCACATCGAACGTTAGCTGTTTATGATGTATGAATCAATTTTCAATTGTAACTAGTTGAGTATATAATTGTTGATACGACTTTTGGAACATCCTTTTTTAGCGTTAAATAGTGAAATTTACATTCTCTGTTTGCCTCTGGTGTACCAAGAATTTCGGGGTGATTTTACGAGATTTCAATACGTGTCTATTTGTAAATGATTTCAAAATTTTCAGACTGATTTTCATAAAGGGATTCCAAATAGCTCTTTGGCAATCGGAGTCACTTTCATAAAAATTGTCAAACAATGACCACAAATTTAAGTTTAGCTATTGTTTCGTGGTATTTATAATAATTCACGATGCGCTCACGAGGCGTTTATAGAAAACAAGTATTACCGACGTATGAAAAACAAATTAGTCTAAATTAAAAATAACTCACACGCGTACTGCGCGAAAAGGTCACTCTAGTTGACGCGAATGTCGTTCAACTCATCAAAGATATTTACAAAACAATTAAGAAGCTTGATTATAAAAATTAGCGCAGGTGCGCGGTTTATTGGTCGTTCCAGTAACCGCGGCCAAAAGCAATATTTTTGCAAGCACACGGTCGAGTTGAAAATTCGCGATCGACGACAAAAGAAGGAGAGAGAGAAAGCCAGCCAGGCTGTGACAATGGGTCGAGCCGGTAGTTCCACGAACGATAAGGCCGCTGAAATTTCAAGAATTCCGTAACGCAAACATTCGCCCGATTATTGTACCCCTTATCGCGCGGTGAACTCGCGTTAACGAGGTGTTGTTTTTTTTTCTTCGATCGCTCGAGTTTTCACCGAAATATTGTTGAATCACTATTATTATTTATTTATTTTTTTTTTTTTTCGTTGCAGGACAATAACATATCAATACTCGATCAGCAGAAGATACCGCTACGAATGGCGGCCGCCATCGACCCGAAAACCATATTCAAGTGAGTAACCTTTTTTCTTCTCATATTTTTTAACGACTAGTTCGCAACGTATAAAAATGCAGTCCATAGCGCAATAACAACTAACAGGGGTGCATGAGATCTATCAAACAATTAGAAAAAAAAGTTAATTAGTCTCGATTGAAAAACAGCACCAACGACAGTCGTACAAAGAGCTTCGGCTCTGTATAAGCATTGAGTCGATGTATTTTCTTAACGACTCGCGCATGATCCAGTCACTCGTTTCGAAATGTTAATGAGGTGAAAATCTTATAATGTACCTCGTGCCTGCTTGAAAAATTCCATGAAAAAACTTTAGTCATGATAGTCTTTGAAAATTGAATAAAAATTTTTAAGTTTCCTAAAGTACTTCACGCCAATTACAAGAAAAATCACAGTATTTCGATTTTTTTTGTACTTAAAGAAAAAAAAAAAAAAAAAAAAATGCTTAATTCAGCAACTACATTTTGACGTTATGGAAACTGCTGGTTCTTTATAATGTTTTAACTTAAAACTCAAGAACTACAGGACTTAATAAAAATAAAAATTTTTGTACAAAAAAGGTGAAAGATTTACACTGCAATGGACCAAAAATTATAGTGAAAAACAAAAAAAAATAATAATAATAAGAAAAGGCTACATCAAGAGTATACAAAATTTCATGTTCAGGCTTGAGGACAACAAATATATTATCCATTTTCAAACACTTACTGATACCATTAACAGTTTTTTTTGTTCTTTTGCCACGGACTTGACAAAATTTTTGTATAAAAAATATCGTTATAGAAGCTTCTTCTGTCAAATTGCTATCTCTTTTGCAAAACAGTGCTTTATTGTTGCCAAAAATAGTTTTGTCACAGTATCGATACACTTTGTATTTTGAAGAAAAAAAAAAAAAAAAAAAAAAAAACGAAAAAAACTCTGTCCGTAGTTCACCCTATCCAGAGGAGTCACGAAAACCCGAGCTTTTTCGCGGAATAGTGCACCTACGACAACAGGAGCCTCCCGTGGTAGCACCCTTATCCGATCGATCGGCAATGGAGCTCACCGGCCATATCACGACACCACGTGCTCGAGGATCCGCGTCACGAGCGCGCATTGTCGTTTCGATTGGCCGTTTGGCTATATGCGCATTATGAAAATTCATTGCCTCCTAATGATGGCACCCCTCTCTCTCTTCTCATGACTTCATCGCACGGTCTCCTCTCGACTCGCGCTTCTTACCGATGAATTGATTTTCCTTTAATTGGACGAGCGAGTCCATACACGTATAAATACGAGCGGGTAATCGTAGTAAGTGGGTAATCCAAGTTGGAGAAAGAAAAATACGTCCATGGCTATAGAATAATTTATTGCCGAGGGAGTGCATAACTCGGGAGGTAACGCCGACTTTCGTGAAATGGCGTTGTACGACAATAAAAGGAGAAAGAGCGAAATCTAGATGACAATAAGTCAAAAGCTGGAGGTCGGTGAATAATTAATGTCCAAGTGGTAATAGCCGGCTTGTCGAGCGTGAACGTTAACGTATGGACGAGTATCGATTGGTAGGTGTAGAGGGCTGGGGCAAAGTTTCGCGGATTCTCCACGTCGAAAGATTGTAGCTGGGTTTATTTCGATGCGACGGTACATTCTATATCTTTTGCCGTGGGATGACGATAATTGTTCCCCAATGTATTTATACAATACTTTTTTACCACGCAAAAGTTCTTAGGATTTTTTTCAACTTGAAAATTGTGTCGAGTACACCTGCACACGTATAGATTCACAAAGTATCCATTCATAATGAGCTCCGGTTAATTGAGTGACCCACAAATTCAAGTATATTGGAAAGATAATGAAATAAAAACAACAATGCATGTACAATCTGGCTAAACAAGCAATTAAGAAAAATGAGAGTCAAAGTACTCGAAAAAGTGTTTAAATGTGTTTTATTTTATTATCAATGCCTACTATGTGTTGCACTTAGGAAAATGTTTTTTCCGCCCTCGGGTGGTTTTGGGAGGCTGTTACTTCCTCGGGCGAAAAAGCAGTTTTCCGGAACTCGTTCGAAAAGTCTCCTTTACGAACCTCGTTACAGACCTCGCCTTCGGCTCGGGCCGCAAACGTCTCGGTTCGCAAACAGAGACTCTTCAAACTCGTAGGAAAACTACTATTTCTCACTGGGTATTTTACTGTGAATAGTGATGGATACAACAATAATCATTTTATTTAGTACAAAAAAAGTTTTAATAATTCTGCTTCAATCTGACAGCTAAATACACCTAAATACACCTACAGGGGAGCTTTTTAAGGCTGCCACTATGTATAATAAGTCATCGAACTATATCGTTATGTGCCTGTCGAAACGTTGAAAACAAACGAATTCGACAGCGTTGCCGCGTTGGCTGATTAATTCATAAAATCCCCGTGCCCTCGAGGTTGGGAAACCAAGTAGCAGAAGAACGTCGGTCGAGCAGAGCTTGCGATGATCACGCGGGACCGAGAAAAAGCGGGGGGCCTCTCAAGAGAAATCTGCGCTGGTTTCGCGACAACCCCTCCCTCTCTCTTGAGTTCGGAACTACTCTGCCGCGAGCGAATAAGGGAAAATTTTTTTCCCATCCGACGAGGGCCTTTGTCAGCGGTACTCTACGCGTGGAAACAATCGTTGGCACCCAACTGACAGCAAGAACAGCCTACTAGGCCTGGTGTTGGCTCGGATCGTGAAATTGTTAATTTTGTAACGTTGAAAATGCCTCAATTGTCGTTAATTTAGCAACACGAGTCACCTGTGATAAAAATAAATGTACAGTATTTCCACTATCGCAACGGTCAACGACCGGAAAATGCAGTTAAACAAGTGCTCGTTCCGGAATCGACGAGCCGCGACAAATTTTTCACAAGCACCTGTACTGACGTACTTATGAACCAACCCTCGCAGCCTTGGTCTCCAAAACCATCCTCAAGCGTTTTTTTTTTTTTTTTGGTCTCACCTGTACCCCAAAGTTACAAGGCCAAGCCTACATACTCCATCCCCCCTTGCAACAACCTGTCCTGATGCAATGGTGCTCTTACATACCATCAACGCATACGGACATGTATAATATATATATTCACCCCGCCTGTACACGTAAAAGAGTCGGCGATCCAGAGTAACATATAATTCCGTCCCGTTTGCAACCCTTATTGTTAACACCTTTATCCGATACGTATACGATAAATGATGATAAATGATGTACGAATGTAATGAAAATAAGTCGTGATAAACAATCCACTGTATTTGTATTCCGTATACGAGAAGGCACGCGCGCGTGTGTTTTTGTAATCTGCGATGCAGAGGCCGTACGTTGGGTGACGATGATGACGCCGCTGACTGTGTATAGGGGACACACAGAAGGGAGGTTTATGCACCCCTACCGCTACACAAGTAGGTACAACTCACGGTAACTCGTAATGCTGGGCGGGGGGGGGGAAGGGTCGACGAACTCGAGCTACACGTGTGCATACGTACGTATATGTATATACGTAAGTGGATGCACGTGAGGAGGAGGGAGTATATAGGAGGAGGCACGCATACGCGGGACAGCGGGGAAAAGAGGGCCGGCACGCGTGTACGGGCCGAACGAAGCGGCCTCGTCAAAACGGGAAAAGCGGCAGTGATGGGTAAAGACAGACCTTTGGTGCGTGCTAGCGAAAACTTGGACAAAACCAAGGGAATGTGCGGGGGGGGGGAGAAAAACCCTTCGACAAGTACCAATCTATTGGACTAAATCAGAAAGGTACCTGGTCTAGATTTATGGATGCCCCAAGTAGAATTTGTTACTTAAAGGTATCGAGGTATCGCTGCTGGAATTTGTCTGCTTTTTTCAGCTTCATATGGTTGGGTGATTGAGAAAAGTGGAAAGATAGTTTTCTTATCGGGACACGTTTTTTTTTTTCGCATTTCAGGATGATCTAACTTTTATTATCGGTTTTCCCGTTCCTTGGCTAGGTCGTTTGCTCGTAAACCCCGTGTCTGTTCTCGAATTAAGAATCACCGAAGCTGAGAAAAATAGCAATGTATGAAGTTTTAAATATTTATGAATCAATACTATGGGAAACTTACAAAAAAAAAAAAAAAATCGTACGACACTCCCAAAATGAATAAAAATAGTAGTTTTCCTACGAGATTGAAAAGTCTTTGTTTGCGAACCGAGAGGTTTGCGGCCCGAGCCGAAGGCGAGGGTCGTAACGAGGTTCGTAAAGGAGACTTTTCGAACGAGTTCTGGAAAACTGCTTTTTCGCCCGAGGAAGTACCAGCCTCCCAAAACCACCCGAGTGCGGAAAAAGATTTTTATTTTATCATCCCCGAGACTTGCGAACAAATGTGTTGGACCTCTTAAAAACAGGGTTCTTTTTTTCTTTGAAAATTCGCCGGAGCGTGTAAAAAAGATTTTTCGCGGTCGCTATAGTTTTGTTCCAACATGGTGTCACAGAGTAAGGAGTACGCGAGAACAGGAAAGGAGAATCACGTTTCAACGACGCGATCGCGATCAAGTTGCGTGAAAACGTGTACACGCACAAGCACCGATGGACGATTTATTTTTAATTGCCGAAAATCGTTCTCGAAACTTACGCACACGCGCCAAAACAAGTTGACAAACGGAGTACTTATATGCAGACACAGAAACTCGATTCGTCTCGAGGTGTATGTGGCGCACAGATCGCGGAGTTGTTTCCAAACAAAACGTTATCGCCTGAATTTCGACTCTCAACGCTGTGCAGGTATCGTGTGTTTGGTGCGCGCACCCGCGAAGGTGTCGTATTTTGCAGGGAAACGCGACCCCGAGGGGTACACCGTGACTTCTTGTTTACAAATTCGGGAGCCAAGTTTTTTTTTTTTTTCTCGATAACGACAGAAGCATATATTTTTAATTGAAATGGAAAAAAGTGGATAAGCGTAATGAGAAACAGATGACATTGTATACTAAATTGATAATGGAGGGCACTTTGTGGTGATTAAAAAGTCGCGCTCGATGGGTGATATCTGGTGCGTTTATTTATAATCGTTCCTCTTTACTTGCACTACGGTTAGTACTAGTACTTGAATTTAAATTTATTTTATTCATACAAGTGTAATTTTGTTTTTTTCAACAAAGTCCAAATGCCTCCTGTACTCGATACTACCCCACGTAAAAATGTTTACGTTTGGCCAAAATTTCGCCAAAGTTCATGTGGTCAACGTTTGGCCAAACTTCGGCCAAGCTTGGGCAATGAGAAAATCCCAAACTTGGATTTTCGTTGGAATATTTGACTCAATATTTTTTGTAAGTCTTATATGCAGACCAACTAATATACTAGAGCAACAAATTAATTTTTTAGACGTTTGGATGAACATTTGTTAAACTTGAGTCAAATATTCCAACAAAAATCCAAGTTTGGGATTTTCTTATTGCCCAAGCTTAGCCAAACGTTGGCCACATGAACTTTTGCGCAAGTTTGGCCAAACTTAAAAATTTTTACGCGGGATTTTACACATATTGCGGGATGCATCACAGCCTTGACCTTGAAATTAGTGCGCTCAAAAAATACCGAGAGGAAAATACCCACAAACGTGACTGTTGTACTTGTCTTTGGTGTGCACTATCGATTAACCAGCGCCAATTCGACACGTCTCGCAAGACCAGAATTCTTTGATAAATCATATCGTCATTTCAAAAATAACTCTTACTCAACAGTGATAAAAACAAAGTCCCATCTGCATGCCCTCAACTGGCCCTCCACTCTATAAGCATACAGAAACGTTTGGGCGCGTCCAGGCAATTTCGGCAAGACTCGCGAACACTGGACTATCATCGTCATCATCGTTATTACGTGCACACGCACGCACGGGCAAAAGGGAGGGAAGCTGCTGCATGTAGCGTGCCATGCACGGTGGAGTGGGCCAAAGCGAGAAAATTCGCTGCTGACGTGCATAGGTAGGCGGAGTTTGCGGATGTGTCTGATCGAATTTTGTCAGAGGAGCACGCGCGCGCTTCTGAACGATGCACGCGTTACTATACTTTGTTTAGGCTTCTCAGGAATGTATGAATAACTACTCGAGCGTTTTTGAAAACTTTTTTTTAAATAACGAGAACGAGAAATGATAAAAGTTACTGCGTGATTTTTCTATTAGCACTTGGGTTGCTACAATTGTTTGGATGAAGGATCGTTGGCGCGGTACGTGCACCTTGATATATACCTAGATGTATGATCAATTTTTGGAAAAACTATTTTGAATTCATCCACGCGTAATACATATACCTATATTATTTGTTTCGTTTTCTGCAGTTTTCTCTTCAAGTGCGCTTAGCACTCATACGGTGATAATGATCCAAGCAAGCAAGAGTCTGACTCAAATCGACTTCTACTACTTGTAGATGATTTTTTGTAAAATCAGTGTCTTTATTTACTAAACAGATGAATTTTAATAAGTACACTTAACTTATTTCGTACATTTATTGATCAAGTGTTTTGAACCATACAATTTTTTTTAAGTGAGTTTGGAAAACTGAGACTAGCATAACTTCAACGATTGAATCATGAGTACGATATCTACTGTATTTTTATTTTTATTGTATTTTCGTAAATACTGCATAAAAACTTGTATAATTAATGTATTTTCAAAACATAACATAATTAAAAGGTAGATAGAAGGTAGTCAGGTCAATTTTAAATAAGTGAAAGTTATAAGAAATTAGAACTAAGACTTCAATTGATTAGCTCTACTAAAATTTATTAAATATGGGACCTAGGTTATATAAAAATAAAACAGGGATAGTAACTAGTTTGAACTAACAGTGTGAAGGCTATCCTGATATTTAAGAATGCCAAAAGAATTTTCGTACCTTGTCTTTTGTGAACAGAGCCATCCAAGAAACCATGTCACGCTTATGCCTATATATCAAAGTGAAATTTGAAGCTCCTCGTACATGATTGTTTTTCACAATGTACTGGTCTAATGTCCCCACAAGCACTGTCAACAATAATAATGAACTCATACCTGTTGAGCGATTTTCATGTAGGCTTTAAGTAATATAAGTATCAGGCTTTGTTAAAAACCAGTAAAACACTTACCCAAATGAAACGATTTCCAAGTAAGGGACGCAAAATCTGGCCGATAACCTCTTGACATGTCAAGAATCTTGAACTAAAATGAAAAAGCAACTCTTAAGTATAGATCTCGAGTTACAAAATGCCAGATAACCATCATAACCTAAAACAACTTTACAGCAGTACGTGTTACCGGGCGAAGCCGCGTGTGGCGGGTGGACAGGTGACGGGCGGCTCAGGAGTGTCAGCAGCGACAGGCGGAGGTGGGCGTCGCACGTACACGGAGGACGAGCTGCAGGCAGCCCTGCGCGACATCCAGAGCGGAAAGCTGGGCACGAGGCGGGCAGCGGTGCTCTATGGCATACCCAGGAGTACCCTACGCAACAAGGTTTACAAGCTGGCGATGGAGCGCGAGCGGGACGCTAGTCTAGCCCAACAGACGGCTGCTGCTGCTGCTGCTGTTGTTGTTGTCAGCACGACCACCACGAACAGCAACAACAGCAACAACACCACCACCACCACCACCAACAATAATAGCACCACCAACAACAACAACAACAACAACAACAACAACACAAGTCCAACGATAAACACCGCGACACAATTGGTGACCGAGGTGGTGCAGGCGGCACAGCAGGCCAATTGTAGTAGTAGTAATAACGGGCCGGCTAGCTGCAGGTCGCTTATGGCCGAGGCGCAGGCCGCCGTCACGACCTCGTCCACCGTAATATCAAATACGATACGACAAAATTCGTCTATGAACAACAACAACAACAACAACAACAACAACAACAACAATTTTACCAGCACGAGCGCCAATGCTGTTCCGCTGACGCAAGTGGACGAGGTAGGTTTTGGGGACGTCACGCGTGTGAGATGATGTCTGATATGAGAGCTTGAGAATGCGTTAAGATGTAGACTTAAGTACGGAGAGCCTGGCAGTCTGTATACCTATTAATATAATCAAAATACCTAAAAGACCGTAAGAGTGATTGAACTTCAACCTTCAACGGCCTGTACAAGTATATTTATATAGACTGAACAGACTATACATCTCAACGCTGCACCTTTAAGGGTGTGTGTGTTCGATTTGCAACGTTCGTTCGTTCGCTCGTTTTGATTGAGCATGAGCCAATCATGGGGTGATTCGGTAAATAAGTACTTATCAGCGAACAGTGAACGATGAAAATCGAATGCTCCCGCAGAGAGAGAGAGAGAGAGAATGGACGTTGCGTTTTTCTTTTTTACATTAAGTATCTTATTTTATTATTTTAAGTTACGGCAAGCATATATATGTAGCGCGAACGATGGGTCTCCGTTTGCATTATACGTGATTATCGTTCTTTTTATTGAGTAAAAGAGAGGAAACGAGAAATTTTTTTTTTCCAATGAGAATGAATCGAAAAAAAAAAAAAAAAAAATCAAGAACTCGTTCGGAAAATAAATCTTTCTCGCCGATGTGAAATTTAAAATCAGCTGCCCCGCTAAATCAAGCGACGGCGGCCTCACCGCCATGTATACGTATATACAGAGCGCAAAAGAGAGAGAGAGAGAGCCCGAGTCTCCGCAATGCGGGCCGCCCGCAGCTGCCTGATATGGCCGCCTCTCCCTCCCTCTCCTCTCCTCTATTTATACACATACATCTGTATACGTGCAGCCACAAGGAGGACGGAGAGTTCGAAGCCCGCGTTCGTGTATCTATATATATGTGTACGCACACCCACGTNCTATACAAGAAAGTAAGTGAGGGGGGGTCGATAGGCCCAGGATCCAGAGATCTCCACAGATACTCACTAGATGGCGTAGTAGAAAGAAAGGCCGGGATTTAGGATTTTTTGGATTTTCTATATAATCTGGTGGTAAGTTTGATACTACTACACAATTAACACAATTGCGACATTAAATTGTACTCTAAGTACCATTTAAATAAATTTAAACTTTTTTAAAGCAGTTCAAAAATTTATTCTATTTGGTTAAAAATAATCTGTGTATTAAAAAAGAATATACGAATTTAGTAAAAATCATACGAAAAATCTTGAAAAAAGTGACATTTATTGAAATTTTAGTAGTGTACCCCTATAAAAACCTATGTTAAATTGTGGAGTTAAACAATTTTTTTCACGAAAATTCCTCTCGAAAAAATATTTAAAAAATTCATACGGACACATATCATGTTCTTAAACAAAACATGATTCTTTTTTATGTTATCTATTTATCTATTTTTTTTTTTTTTTTTTTTTGCTAGAACCTTCTTAAAACATGTGTATCTTATTGAATTTGGGTATCGAAGTTCCGATTTTTGTCGCAAAATGCACAAGAGAATATCGCTATTATTACTAATACCGGTGAATTGATCATCAGTGCCATCTGAAAGTACAGAAAACAGTGCCTGATTGTTCTCAAATAGAAATTCAAAAATTCAAAAATGTAGATTTTTGATACGGCATACCTTGGTCAAACTGATCGTACCGACAAGACTAGACCCACTGCAACTGAACATGATTTCGGACGCCATCTTGGCTCAAGTACAACCAGCGCTACCCCACACCCCAGTCAAGTTTTATGCGGAAAATAGATATGTATACATTGCTTTTGGTTTTTCCCGGTCCAACGTATTTAAGGGTTTGATTTTTGCAATTTTCGATTGGTTACAATAATTCGCGCGCAGGCACAGTAAAAGAAAAAGCCAAATTTTGTTTTCTTTGATTTAAGTGTGGTTTTGGATATAGGAAGAACGAATGAAGCTTCCCCAAAACATACCTCTAGGCCTCTAGCATAAACCAAATGACGATCGCACAATTCTCATGGTCCAAAAAGCGTTCTATTGGCTGCGTGGAGCATTATTATTATTATTATTATTATCATTATTATACGTTCTATGGTCCGAGGACGCAAATATAGATGACTGAATTGTACACCGAGAGAGACAGCAACTCTCCCAAACGAGCCTTGTATCTGGTATAGAAGTGTTGCTGTCTCTCCTAATATTTAATAATTCAGTCTTTTCCATATGCATGCCCTGTAGTCTGTACAATGTAATATCTTTGGCATGGAGTCGCTATAAGCATACGAACGATGTAAATTGATCATACATTGTACTTTTGAATTTGCAAGACTATGAGCCATGTGTCCAGATTACTACGAGAGGGAGATAACATACAATATTGCTTCTCACTCGCACTCCCACGAGCTTACTACAAGTTCAACATCACATGGTTACGTTTTTCAAAACTAACCATAACTTTTTTATTTTTCATTACTTTCTTTTTATTTTATTATTTAATTTTCAACACAAGTGACAACTTCTACGTAAATTGGATCTTGGTTTTTCTTGCGATCGTCATTTTTTATAGTAGTAATAACGGGCCGGCTAGCTGCAGGTCGCTTATGGCCGAGGCGCAGGCCGCCGTCACGACCTCGTCCACCGTAATATCAAATACGATACGACAAAATTCGTCTATGAACAACAACAACAACAACAACAACAACAACAACAACAATTTTACCAGCACGAGCGCCAATGCTGTTCCGCTGACGCAAGTGGACGAGGTAGGTTTTGGGGACGTCACGCGTGTGAGATGATGTCTGATATGAGAGCTTGAGAATGCGTTAAGATGTAGACTTAAGTACGGAGAGCCTGGCAGTCTGTATACCTATTAATATAATCAAAATACCTAAAAGACCGTAAGAGTGATTGAACTTCAACCTTCAACGGCCTGTACAAGTATATTTATATAGACTGAACAGACTATACATCTCAACGCTGCACCTTTAAGGGTGTGTGTGTTCGATTTGCAACGTTCGTTCGTTCGCTCGTTTTGATTGAGCATGAGCCAATCATGGGGTGATTCGGTAAATAAGTACTTATCAGCGAACAGTGAACGATGAAAATCGAATGCTCCCGCAGAGAGAGAGAGAGAGAGAATGGACGTTGCGTTTTTCTTTTTTACATTAAGTATCTTATTTTATTATTTTAAGTTACGGCAAGCATATATATGTAGCGCGAACGATGGGTCTCCGTTTGCATTATACGTGATTATCGTTCTTTTTATTGAGTAAAAGAGAGGAAACGAGAAATTTTTTTTTTCCAATGAGAATGAATCGAAAAAAAAAAAAAAAAAAATCAAGAACTCGTTCGGAAAATAAATCTTTCTCGCCGATGTGAAATTTAAAATCAGCTGCCCCGCTAAATCAAGCGACGGNATTTTTGTACTGAAAAGGGAATTTTTTTTCAACTTTTAGTATTCTTAAAATTAAAAATATTCAGTTTTTTTAAAGAGACAGATAGTAGACCATAAAAATAGTACCAATACCAAAGTAAACTATTATTTATTAATACAAAAATTTCTCATTTAATAACATTTTTCCTTTCGAATGGAATCGTATTAAATTTAAAAAAAAGCATCTTTCTATTTTACGAAAAATTTTTTTTAACGCTTACAATAAAACGTAACACAAATATTTATATTTAGTCAGATTTCACTCGAAAAGTGTGTCACAAACCGAGGTAACGCATTGAGAACGAAAAAAATTTTAATTCTCGTAAAAACTGACTTATAAAAAATGTATGCACTCTAGTAAACAACAAACTGTTAGGTAAGAGCAACCTCCGTTCGTTGATACTAAATAAAATAACTCGAACCACTAATCACCACTTAACACCAAAAACCCAAAAAAATTTTAAATCAAATAATCAGTCCGTGACTTTTTAGGTAGTTCCATGAGAGAATGATTTCCAAATTTCAAAAATAAACAGATCGATGCGGTACAATACAAAGGTGTTTCATGAACTGGTAATTTTTCTTTTCAAACGTTCATCACATAAAAAAAAGTATCTTAAACAGTTTAGATTTTTATACGATTATAATTTTCGCTAGACATGCGTAACTCTTTGAACCGTTTTTACGATAAAATTTTGGACACGTTAACTGTTTCCCAGTAATTTTTTACGAAGAATTTCAATGAACAAAAAACTCCATTGACTTACAATTTGGAAAATTTAGCCTATACACCTTGTATCTACGAATCGTGGATCTCTTCATTGCGTGACTTCAACGTACATGACAACTAAAAATTAAAAAAACAAGACTCTCTCTCATGGAACCACCTAAAAAAAAATTCGCTCGGACAAAGTATCGTTTCCGTTCTTATGCATTTTCTACATGCGTCGACCAAGAAAAATAACCAATAAACAAACCCTGGGCGAGCTTAGGTGGACGAGAAAGATCTGTCGGGCGCCGAGGAGGAGAAGGAGGTGGAGAAGGCTCTACTGAAGCCACTGCTATCGCTCGAAGATCTAGTGAGATTTTCCAGCCTCGAAAGTGGTGGTGGCGAGTCACTGAGGGCACTATTGCAACGTGGGGCACACGAGGCAGCTGCCGGTGGTGCCCCCGAATGGACCTCGGCGTTCGAGCACTCCAACATCGGGCCCTACTTACAAAAAATGCTCGCTGCCACTGCACCGTTTAAAGGTCAGTTACAACAATGGGTTTTCTTTATCCTTTTTTTAGAAAAATTTGAAAATAATTACTTACTTTTTGTTGCTACATTTCGGATTATCCTTCGGTAACTAAAGTTTTCGAATCAGAGAAAAATTCTTTACTCCAAGGATTAAGTTGGTTTGGAATTAATCTCATACAATTGAATAAAAAATTTGTTGGGAAAAAAAAGAGTTACTTTTTTTTTTGATTCAAGATAAAAAAAAATTAAATTACGTTTAACAGCACATATTATGTAAAGATGTTCTCTTCGATTCAAAGACAGAATAATAATAAAAAAATATAACCATTCCATTAAAACCATAATCTTCACTTTCGTACCAACAATACACGCACGATTTCTTCTGAAATTCAATTCCACGGAAACAACTTCGTAACGTCTCATTAAAATTAAATACAGAAACTAGCAGCGACAGTTCGCCTCTGATGTTTGCAAATACGAGTAAAACAGATAATTATTCGCATCGATGCCCGCTGCCTCGAAAATTTCCGTACATTATAGCTCCCAAGTTTCCAGGTTTCAATTCGTAATGCATTAGTAGTACAACTTACATCATACTTATGTAGCCAGAAAAGTCGGTACAGCACGTAAATAAAGTTGGAAAAAGTAGAAAAGAAAAATTGGGTCAGTTCCGCGCGTATTGCTTATCTCTACGATTTTCCGACTTTAACGTTTGGTGTAGATTATATTATACAAACGTATATATAGTGTGCGTGAGTAACGAAAGTTCCAAAAGGCAGCAGCGCGAGAGGGGCACATATAACTCTCTTTTCCCTATAAACCCCTCTCAAAAGACGCACAGGTTGAAGTTGGTGTTCTTCTACTTTGTTCCAACCTTTCACGAGCCTCAACCACCCTCGCCCCCCTCAATTGCATCTACGCGAATTTTTCTAATTTTTCCAATGCTATTTATGATGGGAGATTTTCAAAAATACTTGTAGTTGAGGCTTGCAATTTTACTTTTCTTTCTACAATCCTAAGCTTCATATGTATTTTCTACGTCGAAGCTTTGGTTTAAAATTGTATTATCTGAGTTGGATACATTAAAATGCGCTACCGATTTTTATGACACCATGTGTTCATCTCTTAGAATCTTTTTCGATGCAGGTTTAATACAGATGTTCATTGAAGACCTTCAAGTTGTGAGAAACTAATCAAGGATGAAAGACGCAAACTCTTAGCGTCATCTAAAAATATCCAATAAAGAAGTTTCGTTTTAACATAACCTCACGTCCCTCCCACGTCCTCTTAGTACTACATAATTATACGAATATCACGAAACGCAAATGTAGAGTACACATAGAGCAAATGTCGTAGATTAGGTACAATTTATCAGATGATGGATTGGATCCTAACCTAGCGCTTTTTTATTGTCTTTTTACTTTTCAAGAAAATCATATATATATATAATCGCTTCCAAAATAACATCGCTAACATTACTTTGCTGCTTTAAATACCTTATAGACCACGAAATAAAATAAAAACTCGATATATCTCCATAGGAATGGTGTCGCAGGACTACAGAATACCAGAGGTCATGCACCGGCTAATGTGCGAGGAAAAAAAGCTGAACAAGGATACGAACATCGTGAATGGCGACCAGGTACAACACCTTCAACACGTCACGCTTCTCCACCGACTCTCTCAGGTATACAAACACTAACCAACTAGTTCCCCCCCCCTTCTCCCTCCTCCACCGATATAATCTGCCAGTAATATTGTCACAGTCGAACCAACAACGAGTCTCGCTGAATAATGACGACTTCAACCCTATGATCGAGGACGATGCAAGCGACAGCGGCCAGGGCCGGCCAATCCTCAAGATTCCGTCCTACAAGCCAGCCAGTAGCAGCGGCGGTGGTGGTGGTGGCGCGACGACACCCGGCCCCAGCAAAAACGGACCCGAATCGGCAGCTGCCAGCTTCGCCCAGAGCTTCGTGGCAAACGCCAGTCCCGGTCTTCTCGAGCGTGTCAGTCCCGCCACCGCGTTCTCCGGCACGAGCTCGCCCACCAACTCGCTCGTTGGCAAAGCCATGCCCGTTAACTTCCGCGACGTCATCGCCAAGAGCATCAGCGTCAAGTTCCAGGAGGGCCAGCAGCAGCAGCATACTCCCCTTTCTGGCAAGCAAAGAACGCTCAGTCTTGGCGAAAAGGAGGACCGACATAACATGCCTAATAATGCATTTTTCCCGTACAGGCCCGGGAACGGCCCAGTCACTGATCGTCGAGCCAAGCCCGTATAAGCGCGGTCGCTTCACACCACCCACGCATCAGCAATCGGCTGCTCAACAGGTGTCGACGGGCAACCAGTCGTCGCTCGGTCACAAGGCGTCGGTCCAATCGCAGGACAAGAATCAGAACAAGCAGAGCGCGGGGGGCAAGGGCACGAGACCGAAACGCGGCAAGTATCGCAATTACGACCGAGACAGTCTGGTCGAGGCGGTCAGGGCCGTGCAAAGGGGAGAGATGAGTGTGCATAGGGCAGGCAGCTACTACGGCGTGCCGCATTCGACGCTTGAGTACAAGGTCAAGGAGCGGCATCTCATGAGGCCGAGAAAGAGGTGTGTAGAGATAGTGTTTCGTTGGTGGTGATACTGTTTCGATCGTGATGATGATGATTGTTTTGCTGTCGTTGCCAGGGATCAGAAGCAACCGGACGACAAGTCGAAGGAAGGTGGTACGGGCTCGACAGCTCTGCGTACAAGCGGAGGGCCAACGGGAACGAACGCAACCGCGGACAAGAAGGCTCCGGTGACACTGCTCAAACCTCAACAGAAGCCATTTGGTAGCTCGGCGGCGGCAGCAGCAGCAGCAGCAGCCACGGGGGGCATGCCAGTGTCCAATGGCCTCAAAATGCCACCCTTCATGGACGGCATGACCGCCCACTTACCCTTCGCACACCCATTCAACTTTTGGGGTCCTGCTCCTTTTATGCCAGCGCCTTTCATACCCGGTGGGCCCAACGTGCCTCCCGCGGCTATCCTCCAGACCGAGCAGTATTTCGCGTCGCAACGGATGCGAGGTCTTCAGGAACAGCAGCAGCGTAACGCCCGGGATGGCACGCTATCAGAGCAGCCAGGTATATATCTATCTACTACTACTTCTGTACTTGAATATACGAACAAAAGGATGAGTCAGACTTTAGACTAATTTTTTATTTGTCTATTGCCAGCGCCACTACAATCGAAAGTATAAAACAAAAACCCGAACCTAATGAAATTTACAGGTACATCAAACGCACGGGGTACCTCGTTGATGAAATCACCACGGGACATGAGCGAGAGCGGTAGCCAGTACGAGGGTAACAGTCCAGTCTCAGCAGCGGCGGTGGCTGCAGCGGCAGCAAATGGAAGCTTTCTCGATAACCTAATAAGGTCGAGTCTGGAATCAAGTATGCCGCGCGACCGCACAACCGGTGCGCCACCACAAACCCAACCGGAAAACCTGGGTAGCAAAGTCCTAATAGACCAGCTGTGCAGAAACTCGAGGCGGACGCCTTTACCCCGCCTGATGCAACAGGACAGTAGCGAAGACGAGGCGCCGACGAATTATCGAGTACAAACGCCGCAGCAACAGAGGCCGTTGCCAGAGCGACCAGAGCGCGTACCTACCGTTGATCTGAGTCCTTCGCCCTCCGAAAGGGCCAGAGCTACGGATGAGGGTAGCGATCGGGGATTGGCGTCGCCACCGACGCCGCTCTCCCTGTCCAGGCTCAGTGGATCTGGTAGGGATGACGAGACCACCAGAGATTCTAGGAGTAGCCGCGAACGCGAGGTAAATAAATGCTCCCAAGTGTTACGTTATATTACATAAGTATTTTTTATATTAGTTTTTTCTTTTTCTATCGTGGAAAGATTGCGGTGGTGGTTATTCATGTATACCTTTCGACAAGAAGAGTTTCAGGGTTCTTAGTAATGGATGATAAGGATCAAAATTTATCATCTTATTTAGAAAAATATATGAAAAAAGCCATATTAATAGGCTTAGTCGCTTTGTTTCAAAGCTTATACTGTTGATTTTTAAGTAGGTATAAATATATAAATACTTATTGTGTTTATTTTCATCCGCTATTGATTGATTGATACTTTACAGAGTTATTTTTATTATTGGAAAAAAAAAATAAAATAAAAAATAAAACTAAAATGGAACGTTGAAAAAAAGAAAAATCTTTGGAATTTATAGCTCTAATTCGAAAGTTACTGAAATCCGACATTAACTTTGTCGTTGTTTTGAGACCTCTGAAAGTTCCGAACGGATACTTCAAGTAACAAACGTTAGTTACCCTTACCCTTAAAACGTATTCTTATAAGCGAGGCACCACTATTGTGATATAATCAAGATAAAGGCTCTAGAGACGTAATCGATGTTCATCAGTGTGTTTCGATAGTTCGTTACAACATCGAAACAGCGGATAATTGGAGTCTACTTAGGATGATTCCTTCGAAGTCATCTTATGGTGGGCAAGTTTTGTCGTGATCATCCTGATACTGAAGCTACTTGAATGTTTCGAAATAACGACATGCATCTCCTAAAATTTGTTTCGAACCATTATTCAGAACCCTGAAATTTTTCTTAGGAGCCTATAACTAAATGCATCATTTACATACACGTACGGTACATTTAACATAATGCTTGTAATGCGTTCTCACATTTTATCTCATGATAGAAATATTTCAAACAGTTTTTTATACGTATATCATTACTCATTAAATGTTGAAAAAAAATTTTTTGCTTTTTTTCGTACAGTACTCACACTTTGAAGTTGTAAGCCACCTCGGGCAATCTTTGTGAAAAGAAACATATACTTACCTGTAATAATAACTTGATGAGCACTAATATTTCCGTAATACGTAGTGAACATGAGAATCTATACAATTTTTCTTAAGTACTGGCTAACTTTCAGTGGTGAAATCTTCATTTACTATTTTTCTGTAGGTAGTTTCACGATTAGAGACTGTAATGACTTCTGTGGGACACAACGGTGATAGTTAAGGGTACGGCTATTTCATTGATGTTCGGATCCTATAACTCTCACCCACGCTTCTATATTCCATATACAATTCTCTATCGTCTATTTCTCCCTCTCGCCCCCATACACATATACATTATCCTTACCTGTGATGAATGTGAACTTTGGCCATGATAATCATGATGAATGATTGACAATCATCCCGCAACGAATTACACGCAAAATTGTTATACGATCCGAACGCTTAACATGAAAAAAAAAACCTGATTGCAAATGAGATATCTAACGTGCCCGATCGACCTCTTTTTGACGGCAAACATACAGGTAACAAACGGTGGAGGCAGCGACAAATCCGATGATCGCACGCAGGACTCGAGCAGTAACAGTAGCGGCAACAACACGACGAAGCTGAACCACTTCCCGGACATGAAGCAGCAGCAGCAGCAGCAGAACCTTTATGCCGCGTCAACTGACAAAAAAAGTGCCTGTGATAGTAAGCTTATAGTAGATCAATCGAGCCAGAAGACTCAGCAAGCTAGCAGCGTCAAGGACTACGTTGGCGGTGATTACGCCAACAACGGCGGCATGAACGGCCCATCGTCGACGAGCCCGGCGTCCCAGCAGGCTATCTCCTCGTCACCGTCGCCACCGAGTCCTTCCCGCTCGCCCGAGACGATGATGGCCATCGACGAGTCGGTAGAACAGTAGGGCAGTTTACAAAATGAAAAGATAAAGACAAACAAAGAAAAGGATGATTAACAGTTTTAATTATAATTGTAATAATATATAAGCGAGGGATTATGCGAACAAGGGATCGGGAGGTTGAAGGGTGGCGACAGCTCGCGCGAAGAGCGTCATCTTCGATCGAACGTATGTTGTTATTTAACCATACACACGTGGGAGGAGTAAAAGCGGCGGACGATACGAAAAGGGTATACTGCGCATGTTATACGCTTAAAAATTAGCTTAAGGAGATCGACGAGGGATTAAATACGATGTAGGAAAAAAAAGGCTAAGAGGCGGCCCATGAAGCTAGGATGTTTTCTAAAAAAAAAGGAATGAATAAATAAATAAGAAAGCGAGTTGTATAATCGATGAAACTAAACGCGCGTAGTTTTCATATACACATGTATACATACACATCGAAACACTCGACGTTTTTCGACTGTTAGATAGAGAGAGAGAGAGGGGGGGGGGGGAAGAACGCGCGAGGTTTCGATACAACCTAGCGGTACAAAAAAACACATGTTTATCGAAACACACGTGAGAACTCGCACATATCGTGCATCTCACATTCAAGCCCGTTGACCTGTATGACTTTATACGTGGATTCATGCCCAATATGAGTGTGATATCTAGTATGGTAATTGGGCCACGATCTTTGGTCCTGAAATTATTAATATTATTTTTTTTTTTTTTCCATTGAAACCTAATTCCAACATCATACATTCCTTTATCTATTTGTCTGTTGTAACTGTATCATTATTCTTTACTATCTCTCGATTAAGTTATCCGAAAATTAATATTAAAACCTCCCCGTTAAACTTACTGATAACCTAATGTGTACCAATTATTGATGAAATCATGTTAAGAAAATATGAAAATGCAGAGTACAATAGATCGTTACTATTTATATTTACATGCCATTTTGTGATCGAATGCATATCAAATTGCTTATTTGATCTGTCACAAGCTTTCTATTTTGTCACCAGTGCACTACTGAATTTCTATCAAAAGTCAGACATTAATAATCAGACAAAATCTCGAGTATGAAATAATATAAGTATTTGTGCATGAAACATCGTATTTCATACACATGATTTCATAGTAACGAACAAACGTACGATGTACAATAATTCAGTACGACTCTAACAGTAAATATAAGTCGCGTTTCACAGGCTCGCGAGTGTGAAGAAAGAACTCAGTTGTAGTTTCGCTTTGATCTCGTCGAAGCTGCGTGGAATAACATAACCTAAAAAAAGTGGTAAAGTAAGAACACAAGAGCAAGATAGATTGCAAAGAGACGATTAAACGAATAAAAGAATAGTACTCGAGACGATTCAACAAAAACAAAAAAAATCAAGCAAAAATGTGAAAGAAAAAAATTGGACGAAACACAAAGTGTTTTTTTCAAAAATCTTACACTGTGTTTTGTCAAAAATCTTACACTAACGAGCTAACATACCCACACTTTGGAAAAGGAGATATTTACACTGATAATACACTTAAATACACATATAAAGACACAAACAAAAACATATTAAGTATAAGAAAAAATCTCAAAGTCTAAAACACCCGCGCGAGACTGCATGACCCTGTTCGAACATACTCTAAACAAAAACCCCCTTTGATTTGAATAAATAATAAATCATATATGTGATTTGTAAGGAAATTCCCATCTAAATGATAATGANATAAAGTTTTAATTAAAAAAAAAAAAATTTTACTTTTATGTTTACTGGGAGCACAGTAATTTTTTAACTTACGAATTGAATTCGTCATCGAAACTCAATCAAAAGCACGCATGTTTAATTTGAAGGCGAAAAATGCAACCAGTTCTTGTCCGAAATTTGAGTACAGTTAATGATTTGTGTTGCCGAAACCAGTGCTGATTAAAATTATCATTGAGTCCAAATAACATAAGAAATCCTATAATTTAATTAAGAAATTACATCATATAAAGAAAATTTTATTACTCTAATTTCAACTGAAAATAGAATATTTTCAACTGAAGATACAAAATTTTTTCACTTTTTTTCGAAAGCTCAAAGCCCTTCAAGATATTGTTATCAATCATGACAACGGGAATTTTTTTAATTGAACACTATACTCAATTTTTAAGAAATGAACGAAAAATATTCCAGACAAAATATTTCTCATTTTGACGAGAAACTGTGGATTGCGTTTGAAGCTCGTTCTCTGATAATTTTTGAGGTAGCTATTTCTATTTAGGATAATCAATAATAAAAAAAAGGGAAACTAAAAATAAGAAAAAATTTAGCGCCGATACTATCAATCACGAATAAGTTGGCGCTTTAATTGTTTTCGTACTGCGTTTTTTCTATGTGCACTCTGTCGTTTCAAGCCTAAACGCTTCGACATCTCACCTCGACTTTTCTTTTTCCGAAAATTATTAATATTACCTCATATTTTTTTTACATCGATCTTGAAGCTGTCAGTGTCATACTATTACAAAGAAAGAAAAAACAGCGATAAAAAACATTAGGAGAACGAAAAATAGGGTTACTCACCGAACTGTTTCTTATTAACTGTAATTATCGATATATAGTGGTTTCGTCGTATGAAAAAATTTAAAAAGACTGCGATAACTATGGAAGGTAAAAAAGGGGTTTTCAAACAAACGAGCGCAACTTATTTTTTTGTCTATCACTGTAAAAGAAAAAAACCTCACCTAACCTCAAAGGATTGAAAAAAAAGAACTTAAAACTAAACAAAAACTATTAAACACTACTTTTAACGTTTAAGGAGGCAACGTAAATATTGATAAGAATGAAATATTATATATACATATACATACATATATTTTTGGTCATTAAAAAAATAAGAAGAGGTGAGTGGAAAGGTGAAAAAAAAGAAAAAAAAATTATGAAACTAAAGAAGCGTGGATGCTAGTCTAGTCTTTTTGTTGCTGGTGGTGCATCGATGAGCATGATTTTTTCTTTCTACAAAATGACAATATTCTCTGAATATCTCAGTTTCTTCAGTCCAACGACGTTTCAAAGTGATAACGAAAAACTTATGGCAGATGTAGACTACCCTGGGACTGGAGTAGAAAACGGGGCAAGCGTAAAATCAAGATAATGGTGAAGGGAGATAAGCCCAAGGAACTTTTTTATACCAGAATAATCAGCGAATTTTCTATGATAGCTACAAACTCCTTTTTACCGCAGTAAAAAAAAAATAGCCATTAAAATCCCTGTGGCTACCCCTTCTCGCCCGTCGGATGATCGTCAATCTTCTAGCATGGATATTGAAATTGCTACTGAAAAGATTTCAAAATGGTTCATCTTTAGCGTATAGAGGTGATTGGAAAAGCGAAATACGGATGTATAACTCGACACCTGAGCCAACGGAGTTTTCGAAATATTTCAGAGTGAAATTTTTCTAAAAAAAGTAATTACTTTCTCGTCCAATTCAGTATAGTTTTTAAAGGTAAGAAAAAAAGAAAATTTGAGTCTAAGATTAAATACTGCATCCTGAATTTTCAAGTTCCTGAAGTGCAGGTCTATATGACCAGTACATCATCCATAAAGTTACTGGAGAAAGAAAAACGAAAAAAAAAAAAAAAAAAAAAAAAAAAAATTGATTCCTTTGAGCTCGATTCGACTATAGGTGTTATCTTTAGCGTCCGAGGATGAGTTTGGCAAAAGAATTTTGTTGAAGTATGATGACGACATGGAATTAAGAAGATAATTTTCTGAGTCGTGACTCCGACATGTTGGTGAGTGGGCATAATGGATGGTAAATGAGGACAAAAGCTTCAACCATAGTAATCAAAATCAGGATGATGAAAACAAGAGAATTAGAAGTACAAGAATAGTGTTTTTTTTTTTTTTTTTTTTTTCTTGTTAAAGGCCAGCTAAATTTTTTAAAAACCACGCACTCATCTGGACTCTTATTCGACTGAAACTTTTTAGGCTGTAAATAAACTTTAAGCATGTGTGTTCGATGTCTAAACAAAAATTGCAAACATTTCATTGTAAAAGAATATTTATGGAAAAAAAAGTAAAAATTATTGTACACGAAAAAAAAAACCACGTAAAATGACGTATAAATGGCAAAGCTAATCTCTTGGTGTTTTTTTGGAAATCTAAACTTTAAATAAACAAATTTAATCGTACGACAGTTGATAATAGCTCAGTGCGCGAGTTAATTTTAAGTGTGTAATGGTTTATTGCAGTAACCAAACTTTTTAGGCTATTAAGATTCAAAAGTATATTAAAAAAGACTTTCTTGTGGTTTTAAATGAATCATATAAGGGAACATTATATATTTAATAAATAACTAAAATTATTAAGATGTGTGGGTACATCAGTAAAGTGAAGAAGCAGTTTACGTGTATAAGCATCGCCTAATTAAAAATACAAATTTCAAGAACTTTCAAGTAGACGTTCTGCAGATGAAAAGATGTTTCAGAAAATGTTTTGAAAGTAGTGTGGATATAGTAATCGTTATTTTAAGTTTTACTCACACCCAACTCTTTTGAAAACTTCTACGTCCCATCACAATTTCAGAAAACGAAGTATATCCCTATATAGAAATATGCATTTATGCATGTTATTTTACATGAAGCATGAATAAGTTGAGAGATCAATTGAGAAACTAAAGATCATATTTTAATTAAAAAATTCATAATTCCAAAAGAAGCAGTGATCGTTTTTAAGTACAAGAATTTTGAATGAAATACAACTAATGGAATTTACTAAAAAGTCCGACAAAAAAATAAATATCAAGATTATTTATGTTTCATGGAAAAGTATATCAATATTTTAGAACTCTGAAAAATTCAAAATGGTTTTCCATTTTTTTTTTTTTTTTTTTTCTAAAACACTTAATTCCTACAGATTAATTTATAAAACCTAAGAACCAACTCTGTTTTCCTAAGATTCATCTCGTATAAAACAAACAAATTTATTGTTGAATGTGAAAAAAATTAATTATATATTACTATGTACAAACAAATCTATCGCTATTGATCGTCGTTTTCAAACATAAATTAAAAATAAAAAAAGTTTCGATCAAGGCACTCACTGCGTTCGCTGAAACATTTAAATCTAAGGTATAAGATACGGCTAGGGTATAAGAAATTATCTTTGAAACTTGTCCAGAAGCGCTTTATTAAAGCTCTTCAAGTCGTGGTAGAGTTAAAAAGAAATTGGTATACGATAACACATTTCTTGTATCGTCAAATCAATCTGATCCTTGTGTCTTGCAACTTTCAAATCACGTTGTAAAAAATCTTCTCTCATTACAGTAAAATCGATATTTTTATAAAAAATTAGGAAACCGACGTTAAAATATTAATGGTAGTTTTCCTACGAGTTTGAAAAGTCTTTGTTTGCGAACCGAGAGGTTTGCGGCCCGAGCCGAAGGCGAGGGTCGTAACGAGGTTCGTAAAGGAGACTTTTCGAACGAGTTCCGGAAAACTGCTTTTTCGCCCGAGGAAGTACCAGCCTTCCAAAACCACCCGAGGGCGGAAAGATTTTTTTTTATACTCCAAATACATTTGAAACAAATATATAAAAAAAATAACATAAGAAATCCTATAATTTAATTAAGAAAAAATCAATTGCAAGTCATGAGGACCACATTGATAAGATAAATTTGAGTTTCTATTTTCAAAGAAAGAAACAAATCGTGGCTCTTTTTCTAGAGGAAGGCTCGTGCATAACGGCCCTTCGACTTTCCCTCTGGCTTACTTTTCTCACACAAACTTCACGAGTCTTCCTACGATTTCGACCCCTGACTCGTTCGTTATTTTTTGAATCTATTAATGAAAAAGTAAAAAAGACGAAAGGTGATAAAAATGGTGAAATAATAATAATAATAAAAAAAAGATAATTATACTTTTAGGAAAATTAAATTAGTTGTTAAACATACTTAATGCGTAAGTATAATTAATTAATTGTGTAATTAGATACCACAAAGTTGCCTTTGAATGCGTGATTTTTTGATAATTTAAAGTGGAAACTCGAAGTGTTCTCAAGATTGTATAAAGATTTTATTATTGTATTTAACAAATAATGACTTATCAATCGTGTGTGTACTTTATAAGCTGTAGCACCGAGTTCATGCACGTAAAATCAAAAGAAACAAAAACTAAATATGTAATAAAAAAGTGATGGGTGAAACACCGTGACTGAGAAATCGTTGGAAGACTAGCCTAATTGTATTGTAAAAGAAAATTTTCATGTTTAAAGAGGGAAAGTTGAAGTTAAAATAGCTCGTTACCTTCACACGACGAGAGGAAAAGAGTGGGATGAAGTACGATGAAAAAAAAAAAATAATAAAAAAAATGGTATGCAAAAAACGGAATAGGGAAGAAAAAAAACTGAAATTTTTAAAATATAAAAAAGGTAAAAACGTGGAGATAAATAAATATATTATATAAAATGGAACGTTG
>NW_019379463.1:1405470-1435147 GCF_000648655.2 Copidosoma floridanum | reverse complement strand
AAAAAAAAAAAAAAACAAAAAAAAAAAAAAAAAAAAAACGAAAAAAAAAACAGTACATGTATAATATACAAAGACGATAAAAAAAAAAAATAAGAACTTAAGACCAATTGTGCAATTCTTAGCGATTTATAATGACAATTATTCAAGATTGAAAAACCGGGCATTCTCCAATCGACTTTTTCTGCTCCCGTCCTCCGATTTAATAATTATACATACAATTAACTTAAAAAAAAAAATCATCCCTATTCCACACTCCTCTGTTAACATATATAGACTTGAATGTACGTACACAATATATACATATGAAACGAGACGGAGTCTCTCGGTGACTCTTCATTCCGTAAATATCTCCGCAGATTAAATACATTCGGATATTTAAAATTTATTAACCACTATTTATACGATTACTGTTGTACTTTACGTGAAAATTTTCTTTTTTAATGAAAACATACAATTTCACACACACACACACACACACACACACACACACACATTCTTTGTAACCTCACTGTATGTGTCTTGACTGTAATGATTGTAACCATCTAAGATTTCTTCTTCTCGTTCCGTGGCTCAGCGATGTTTCTTCGTGAAGTGTGACAAAAGTCGAAACTATAACGGACCAAATACATACATATACTTACGTGTATATCAAAGTACTTACTGTACGACCGACACAAGTTTCATTTCTACAATATTGTTTTCGTCGTGTGTTTTCGAGACTAAAAAAATTGAACAAAACAATAGAAGTAAATGTTCGCAAGTGCGTGAATGAAAAAACCTATGCTACAAAAGGCCGAGACCAATTTCAAGTAAAAAAAAAAAAATACCACGAAACAAAACCACAAGCGTTGAATTAGGTATATTAATAATGGTACAAAAGCGAAAGACAACAAAATAAGATTTATATTTTTTATTCGTACCCAATAGGATACATATACTACTGCCCTTCCTCTCGTTGTACGAGCGTGTGTTTATACTTTTTTTTTCCTATTTTACTACAAAAACATTCCAAATTTCTGACATTATATTTTCGAGCTTCTGTTAGCCTTAAACGTACGTTGAATATTTATTTTCTTAAACACGAGCGTGTATAAATAAATAACCAATAATTCCACACCATACGATTTTTTTATTTCCGTACAAACACCGGTAACACGGACACTTTTTCATTCCAAGGTAGCCGCGGAGATACATATCTTATCTCTTTAAGTATTTCAATCCATTCCAAGTCGTGTCTTTCAGCAATTTTACAATGTTTACTTGAGGCAATGACTTCAATTTCTCCTTTTTTTTTAAATGTATATTACTTTGGAAAAAAATATACGACTGTTTATGGCCTGATAAAATTATTATATACATTGTGTATACGTGTGCGTGTATTATACCAAGATCAGTTTATTTTAACGAAACCGCCTTTAAATTGGTTAATTAATTACGAGTGGCTTGGGTGCAAACACTTTTTCGAAGTACAATTTTTTGCTGAAAGTGTAATAATTTATTTATGCTGGATAAAATTTTTTTTCTACTGCTTACAACACGATGTTTAATATATTTTTTTCCAGTGAAGAGAATGCATTACAATTGTGAAGAAAAAAATTTTTTTTTTAAATATGTTCAAGTGATTAAATATTTCATTTTAATTACAACAGAATTTAATACATAAAATGCGTTGCACTTCCCTGCCATTAAAAATTTTTTTTTTTAATATTTTATAACGATGAATACAAAAAAATTTCAGCAAAACAATGCACTATAAATAAATATTACAGAAATGTAAAAGTATATTATTATGTGGAACAAGTAATGCAAAAGAAGTACTATATTAATTATTATTCTTATTACTACGACTGTGTATCAACTACCATCATTTTTTTTAAATCAATTGTAGTTATCATCAATAATCGTGAAATATATTATTAGTATCGCAAGCGAAGAGAACAAAGTAACATTCCAACCGTCAATGTGCCACACAATTTTTATAATCTATCGAGAAAAAGTAATTATTAAAATACATTGTCAGATAAACAAAATAAAAAAAATAAAAAAAAGGAAATCATATGTGTGACAACAAAAATAACAAGAAGAAGAAACGTAGTGATTTTTTTACATTAGAAGAAAATTCAAGCAGATTTATAAAACTAAATTTTCGAAGAAGATATTGGCAAATTCCTTCTTTTCTACGCAACAAGTACCATTATAGAATAATTTTTCATTCATGTCTAAGGACGAATTAATCTGTAAACATACAGTGGTTTCTCAGAAAAAAAGAAGAAGAAACGGAAAAAATAGACGCATCTCTCTTCTTTGTACATACACATGCGTCTGACTCTCTGGCTGTTCGTCGCTTCATTAATGTATGAAATATAAAGGACAGTACGAATTTTCGTAAGAACAACCCTTTTGGATAATAATAATAATAATAATAATAATATTGGGAGAAGAAAAAAAAAAAAAAAAAAAAAATTGATTCCTTTGAGCTCGATTCGACTATAGGTGTTATCTTTAGCGTCCGAGGATGAGTTTGGCAAAAGAATTTTGTTGAAGTATGATGACGACATGGAATTAAGAAGATAATTTTCTGAGTCGTGACTCCGACATGTTGGTGAGTGGGCATAATGGATGGTAAATGAGGACAAAAGNTTTTTTTTTTTTTTTTTTTTTTTTTTTTTTTTTTTTTTTTTTTTTTTTTTTCTTATTTTTGTACTCCATACTGAGCCATTTCAAATATAAATATACATTAATTTCGTTATTTTTCTCGAGTCCCACCCACCGCTTGAACAACCTAAGAAACGAGTGTCATTGTGCGTACGTCAGAGCATCGTGTGGTTTTTAAAAACAAATAATCATAGTTATATCTTTAATCGTTTTGTAAATGTACATAAAAAAAAAAGCGTAAGGCTCGTAAGATTGCGTTTTTATTTTTTTTTATTATCATTATTATATATATACGAGTAATTTATACATGAGTCGATATACGTATTAGCTGATAATTATGTTTTTCGCAATCCTTCTTTTATTGTTATTTTTGTTTTAATACTCGCATAAGATATTTTTTCTCTTACATTTCTTCGGCTGCAAAAATTATTTTTTTCTCACATACGCATACAAAGGAAGAAATAGAGCGAGAGAGACAGAGAGACTACTTTTCTCTTCCTCCTCACAGTACATTAACATAGTTAAATTTATTTTTTTTTTTTATTCTTCACTTTTATGTATGGAATGAGAGAAAAAGCTAAAGTTTATCGTCGATTGTTACGCGCGACTACAAATTTGTACACCAAGTTTTTTTAACATCTTTGACAAAAGCGTGAGAAATGGATCAATGTTTTTCCAAGAATTGTTCTTTTTCTTCCGAAAATCCTCACACATCTGCACACACATACACAAACAATCATACACATCAATACATATATTCTAGTTAAGCTGCAACCTGCGGAAAGAAAAAATAAATAATTAAATAAAAACTGTTTTTTTACTGGAAAAAAAAATGTCCAAGCTTTTGTCGAGGAAAAAATTTTCTGTAGGGCATCGATAGAATACGTATACTAAGTTTCGCTGGGAATGGCGCAATTTTAATGTAAGTTTCCGGGACAAGGGTCGTGGGAGGAAACGGAGCGTGCAACGTTCCAGCTCCTGCACCCCCCTGCCCCACCTTTAAACTTAATTAAGGCACTTAAACACACGTACGTATTCGTTTCTTCACTGTTTTTTTTTTTTTTTTTTTTTTGCAAAACCTACTGTATAGCGCGTTCTATTCTTCACAAGTAGTATATAAATACATGTACGACACTCCCCTTATGTCTTACTCTTCGATGAATTCACCTTCCTTGGCGTTTTTATCTTTTATACAATGTAAATTAAGAGAGCGACGTTGTACCTTTTGCGTTTCGAAGGTTATAATTATTAGTTGTAACTGGCGTCCCTTGCCTCTATTGAATGGTTTTCGTACGCAAAAACAAAAAAAAAAAAAAAAAAAAAAAAAAAAAAGAAAAAAGAAAGACCTTATTTAATAAGGCTATACATATAAATATATTATAAATGACGATGAGAGACGTACCTTAAGTTTATCCATCCCTCTAATTTAATGCCACGAACTCTTAGTTTGTTTGATTAAATTAACATTAAAATGTATCATCGTGTAATATTAATTGATATAGTTTTACGTGCGATAGTATCGGCTCTATACTAAAACGTAGAACTGTGTATTTGAATAATACCGATCGAATTGTTTGTCCATGAGTCAGTACTTTATGATATTATTTTGATATCGCGGCTCTCATTTCTTTTCTATTACGTACGTGTAACCGAACTTCTCCAAAGACATTATTATACAAAGACAAGATTTTTTTAAGAAGCTTTTTTTTCTATCTTCTTCAAGCAAATTTCGTTTGGGCAAATTTCTCTGGTCCAAGCGACTGTTTGTGGAATCGGCTATCCATCAACAAGACACGAGACCGTAAAGTGTATGTGTTAAATTTTTTTTTTTTTTTTTTTCTTATTTTTGTACTCCATACTGAGCCATTTCAAATATAAATATACATTAATTTCGTTATTTTTCTCGAGTCCCACCCACCGCTTGAACAACCTAAGAAACGAGTGTCATTGTGCGTACGTCAGAGCATCGTGTGGTTTTTAAAAACAAATAATCATAGTTATATCTTTAATCGTTTTGTAAATGTACATAAAAAAAAAAGCGTAAGGCTCGTAAGATTGCGTTTTTATTTTTTTTTATTATCATTATTATATATATACGAGTAATTTATACATGAGTCGATATACGTATTAGCTGATAATTATGTTTTTCGCAATCCTTCTTTTATTGTTATTTTTGTTTTAATACTCGCATAAGATATTTTTTCTCTTACATTTCTTCGGCTGCAAAAATTATTTTTTTCTCACATACGCATACAAAGGAAGAAATAGAGCGAGAGAGACAGAGAGACTACTTTTCTCTTCCTCCTCACAGTACATTAACATAGTTAAATTTATTTTTTTTTTTTATTCTTCACTTTTATGTATGGAATGAGAGAAAAAGCNAAAAAAAAAAAAAAAAAAAAAAAAAAGAAAATACAAATACACATATGTACTAGGTAAGTTCATACTGCGTATTGCCTTTTTGACTTCGGTGTGAAATTAAAACAAAAAATATCCAAGTACACTGGTTGAGTCGTGAATGCGCGAATCAACGACGACATTGAGCAACGATTTTTTGAGTCATAGATCCGGGGAGGATCGACCGTTTTTCCCTGTAAAAAATTAATTAGAATCAAACAGCGGTAACTGAGATACCGGCCGGCGTGGATCGATCGCTGAGTTTATACCTAACCTCAATTTCGTGAGTTTCAAAACAAACATCCGATCAAACGATAATAAAAAAGTTATAGAAACCTGGTGTAATGTAAAATATACCGTGAATTTTATATGCTAAATCTGTGCATTACATTGTATTTTAATTTTTCCACAAAAGAGTGAGTATTCCATGCACTGGGTCTTTATAGCTAGAGATATTATCAATGATAGAAAAGTGGGTCTTTATAGGTAACTCTCAAGTGATCGTCCCTCGTGTAGTGTCATGAATTTTTTTTATTTTTAAAACATTTTATTGATTTTTTTACACATAAGAATCGTTGCTCTTAGAATTGTTTGTCGTTTTGTCGGGGCATTGAGATCGGCCGCATATATGTTTCATGTTTTTCAATATTTGTAATTTATCGATCAAATCTATAGAAGGTATCGATACATAAACAGTCTAAAGTGTGCGCTACTATACACAAATATTATTATTATTATACATAAAAGTATACATTATTATACATGAAAAATATACATTAATGGTGTATATTATACATATTATTATTATTATTATTGGCGTTGTAAACTTGTTGCTCGTGCGCGTGCTCGCATTAATTATTAAAAGTGCGACTCGTTATTTCATTCCGAGAATTTCACGAGGGTAAAAGTGTTTCATTGCCTTCCAAACGCGCGTTCGAAAATTTTTTTCTTTTTTTTTTGTTGAAGGTTAATTGTTGTTGATAAATTGTTTGTGAGGGTTGTAATTTGTTAAATTGACGTGTATATGTTGATCGAAAAAAAAAAAAAAATAATAAAAGGCCAGCGCAACGATTCTCATCATAATCTATGCGGATTTTTTTATTTTTTTTTAACGCGATTCGCCTATCACAAAAAAAAAAACAATGTAGTCCGAAGAAAGGGAATACAACTGGCATTAAGTAATTGTTACTGCGAGCGGTGCTGGCAAGCTGCCGCCGGGAGAGAGAGGAGGAGAAAAAAAAAAAAAAAAAAAAAAAGAAAAAGGGACCGAGAACTGTTAGAGATATTTTTTAAAGTTAAAATCAAAGAAAAGGGCTACTTTACGCAGTCACTTATGTGAGTGCGTAAAGTTTGAACTTCTTCTGTTTGATACTCCACCGATTTAAACAACTATCGAGGGATCTTACTGGATTTAAAACAAGCTGCTATAATCCCTCACGCACGGTTCACCTATCAAATTTGTCGTACCAGGTAGTGGTAACGAATACATTGATCTCGCACACACGATGCTCAGTCTTCGTGTCAAGTTGGCCATAAACAAAAAGTAAGAACTAAATATCGACATAACATCTAAAATCATAAAGATAGGACTAATAAATGATTCTTTGTATTCGTCGTTCCCCCAAGTCAATGTATTTTTCAATCAGAAACCTTTGTTACCGTCTAACAACGCCTACGCTTACATGGCGTATTCGAAACATTTATTGAAATTCGAAACTGCAGCAAAATTAGCCCACTTAACAAGTGCATTATGGTGCCACAATACGGCGACAAAGATGGTTGACGTGTTGGATTCCAACGCAGGACTTGTCAATCGACGAACTTTACCACCAGCAAAGAAATTGATTGATCTGATCAGACATTTTCATTACAATGTATACAATCAGAAAAAGTTACTCATAAATGGGGTCAAGGTGAGAATATGATTACGAAGATCTCACAATGTATTTTGTCTTATAGAGTCTTTAAACTTAAATTTTTATCACATCGAAGAAGCATATCTTTCAGTAAGACGCGTTAGAATAAGCCCCTCTGTTTTATTAGCTCATACCGAAGATCTGTCAAACAGCACAGCAAAATATCTGCTCACGCGTATTAAAGTGATAGCTGTGACGATGTTTAGCGGTATCAAGGGTAAAACTTTTAATTATACTATTTTGGGCCAGTGCCTCACGCAGATGTTCGTTAGTTTTGTTATAAATCAGGCTCATGATGGCAATCGAACTATGAATTCGTTTGATTCTTATCATTTAAATATTTATTTCTTTTGTTTGTATATAAACGGTATTTAAGTTTTATCCAAATAATTACAGACAGACTTTAAAACAAATAGCTTGTACTTAGATGCTTATCTTACCTTGTTTCCAGGTACTGGCGTTTACTTTTTCAATAAAGAAAATTACATTAATCGCGAATCTTATTCTTCTGATAACTGTCTCTTTGCTTTTGATTTAATACCAGATTTATCGGCCAACGAATGTTCTCATTAAAAAACTAATTAAACACGGTATCGTTTAATTGGACGTTTAATGTACCGATTCTCTAACTTTGACTCTCAACTGTAAGGTGTGTGCTGCGTACGAGAATATTCTCGAAATCGATGTATAACGTTAAATCGTGGTCAACTTTAGCGGCTAGAGGGCGCTACTAAGGAAATATAGTTACCCTCACCGATCGGACATGACAATTGTCTCTCGGTTTAGTTTTTATTGGCAAGCTCAATCATCCATAAACTGCAATGGACCTTGTAGTCAACATTGAGTATTTCAAGGTGGAAAAAATATAACAGTGCTGAAAGAAGTTGCTATCGTTGCTTGAAATAATGACTTTTTCGCACATTAGATGTGATGCCTCCTTGTTACTTGCAAAAATTAAGTGATCACAGAAGGGAGCGCAACGACAAAATATTAGGTTGTCCCGACATTATCATAAACTTGATTTCTTTAAGGGTGAAGTGTCTTTGGAATTAATTTTCAAAATTTTGAATGATGTTGGAAATAGTGCAAGAAAAATTTACGTCAGGAGTTGCTAAATGTGGTAAAATTTACATAGAATATCTCTTATATTAGAATATAGAATAGCTCTTTGGCAAGTAATAAACTCGAAGTACAAGATTGACTGTCTATCTTTAGGAGATCTGTCATTAGGAGTGTATTGTATTCATTACGCATTCAAATCAAATCATTAAAATATCAGTGTGCCTCAAATTACGCTCACATACTAAAATTTTTGCTCCAAAAACGTAATGAACAGCCTACAGATATTGCAAATACTGTCAAAACTTACAACGCATTCTACCAATGGATTCCCAGCCTATCAGATTCCACAGGTGTGAGCAAAATCAACAGCACTTGACATTGACACTAATAATCATACACCAACAGGTGTGCATTGGGTCCCTATATGCGTTGATGCATATTCAGATGGCTTATATTTTAATAGCTATGGTACTCAACTTTATCTACCGCAGCACTTTAATGGATTTCGTAATAATTGTTAGAATCTGCGTTGGAATGTTAAGCAATTACAAAGCATAACTTAAAACTTATATGGTCAATTTTGTTTGATGTTTTTGTTTTACATGAGCACTGGNTTATTATTATTATTGGCGTTGTAAACTTGTTGCTCGTGCGCGTGCTCGCATTAATTATTAAAAGTGCGACTCGTTATTTCATTCCGAGAATTTCACGAGGGTAAAAGTGTTTCATTGCCTTCCAAACGCGCGTTCGAAAATTTTTTTCTTTTTTTTTTGTTGAAGGTTAATTGTTGTTGATAAATTGTTTGTGAGGGTTGTAATTTGTTAAATTGACGTGTATATGTTGATCGAAAAAAAAAAAAAAATAATAAAAGGCCAGCGCAACGATTCTCATCATAATCTATGCGGATTTTTTTATTTTTTTTTAACGCGATTCGCCTATCACAAAAAAAAAAACAATGTAGTCCGAAGAAAGGGAATACAACTGGCATTAAGTAATTGTTACTGCGAGCGGTGCTGGCGAGCTTTTCGAATAGATGTTTAAGTAATTCGAAAGGGCAGAGAAAAAAGAAGCATGTACAGGAAAAAAATAAAATAAAAATAAAAGAAAAATGAGACTGATGATACATACACAGTATTTGCGGAAAATCGTTAATAAGTAGGTTAACGAAAGAGCGCAAGCAAGTTGTAAGCTTATAGCAAAAATGATGCAGACAATTCGTTCGAATCGCGTAGCCCTAATTAGTATATTTTTTTAAATACGTTTAATGATACGAAATTTATATATCACTTACTTCATCACGATTGGCCTCTGCAATGCGTTTGCTCGAATATAAATTATATTAAGCGACAAAATTTTTCATGAAAAAATACACGATTATAGTTTTACTGTACGTACAGGATATACTGATCGAAGGAAAATCAAATGCCAGTTGTACAACAGAATGTTGATAAGCCATATTTTAAATTACGTGCGAATTTATAAAAAATTTGTAAAAAATAAAATAAATACGAACTCGAAACAGTGATGAAATGTCGACGCAGTTGACGCTTGCAAGGTATTGAAAATTGTCAAAATCCTAAGTTAAATTTTCTCTAAAACTATTTTTTGTCGAAGGTGAGACCATTTAATGCAAAAAAAACCTGGTTTTTTGGTACACTTGTATCATAATGTAAAAAATAAATTAGAGTTTTTTGTTTGTTTAAGCCTGCAATCTTGTGTCATTTTCACTTGCGACGAATTTTCATGCTTTTTTGTTTCATGAATGTTTTATGCGTCGTGAACACAAATACTTTTCACACCACAAGAAAAATATAGCACCAAAATACAAGAGTCCATAATCAACAATAGATCAGTCTCTCTCATATACCGCACACATGGAAGCCAATAGTATCATAATTAAATACACATAAACCACCAATGTAATAAGCGTGCGAAATTTATATTAATTTAGCTATACATATATATTTTCACACGATTTATAAATAGATAGGCACTTACGATTACGATTACGAACTCTCTCCGTCGATTACTTTCTCTCCCATGATTAAATACTCTCCCATGCCCCCCTCCTTTCGATATTACAACCATCGTTTTTTTTTTTTTTTTCATATACAAATACAATAGTGCGTGAGAAAATGTTTAAAGCTTGTACATGTGCGTGAGATGATGATGAGTCTATTTGAACACATTTATAAATAAGTGATCCAATTTTAAGGATACGAAAACAAAGCATACAAATATGTATACAAATTAATGTTTTAGCGAAATGAGCGTGTGAATGTGTTTGCAGTTAGGTGGGACCAAAAAAAATCGACGTTTGTATACATACATCTCTAAATGTGCATATCCAAGCAACGCGTAATTCAATTGTGAAATTAACTGGCTGATTGAAGCATTGTTCGATTGAATGCGCAATACTGTAAAATGACGATTTTCTTTTTCTGTGAGAAACGATAAACAAACAAACTTGATCGAGAAGACGACGACGACGACGACGATGAATGATTCTAAGTACACATATTTATAAATCTCAATGGTATGTTAAATTACATTACGGTTAAATCTATTTATATTGTAAGTATAGGATTTTTAATTTACTTCACACAACTCTTTGTCAATGGTGATGGCACGCTGAGCACGCTAAGACCAGCTTGTAATATATAATTAATTTTTCAAAAGTATTGATATATTTACAAAAATTAGCATGTTGTAACATTACATCTTAAAATTTAGCGCATTGGTATTTTCAATGAGATTACTCACTACTTTCCGATAAGAAATTGTAAAATAAAAAGAAAAATTTTTAATTTTTATTAAGTAATTTTAAACTGGAAAGGGTGGACTGGCGCACGGAGCGTGCTAAGGGGTGTTGTCTCATTAGTATATGTATATTGCAACGGTNTGGCTATATTGCGCAAACTTCGATCGAACCCCGATAAAGAATTGAGGCTCCTAGTGTTGGGCTTGGACAACGCGGGAAAGACAACGATTCTTCGCTGCTTGGCGAATGAGGACGTAACACAAGTCCGTAATTTCGAGTGTTTTTTATACATAATATAACATACGAAGGTCCAGTAAAAATAAAAATTGCAATGACCGAAAAATGTTAAGGTTACACCGACTCAGGGGTTCAACATAAAAAGTGTGCAAAGCGAGGGTTTCAAACTAAACGTTTGGGACATTGGTGGGGCTCGAAAAATACGGCCGTACTGGCGCAACTACTTTGAAAACACGGATGTACTTGTGAGTATTTGAGGGGAGCAAACAAATTATTTAGGGGGAAACGTGTGTGCACTAGGAATTTGCAAAGTACCTTAAGGGACGAATGGCATCGCCCTGATAGAAAAGTCTTAACGAAAGTCTCGTCTCAAATATTTGAGGTAAAATCAAAAGTTAGGATGTATAGTATTGCGAATGTAATTTAACGTAAATCATCTAATTAATAAGTGGATTTATATCCACATGGATGTGATGTTTTTACATAAGATTTTTTCATTTAAATATTAAGAAAACAACATTGAAAAACCAAGACAACGTTTTACTTTACAGATTAACGAATTAATTAATTATTACACTTACGAGGGGATAAGAAAAAAGGGTAGAGAAGAGACAATTGTAAATTTGAAACGTGCGAATTAAGTGTGTACATGTATGAATGCGTTGCGAGAAAGCAAGCGAAAAATAAATTAGCGAGTGAATGAGGAAAAAAAAAAAAAAAAAAGAAAATACAAATACACATATGTACTAGGTAAGTTCATACTGCGTATTGCCTTTTTGACTTCGGTGTGAAATTAAAACAAAAAATATCCAAGTACACTGGTTGAGTCGTGAATGCGCGAATCAACGACGACATTGAGCAACGATTTTTTGAGTCATAGATCCGGGGAGGATCGACCGTTTTTCCCTGTAAAAAATTAATTAGAATCAAACAGCGGTAACTGAGATACCGGCCGGCGTGGATCGATCGCTGAGTTTATACCTAACCTCAATTTCGTGAGTTTCAAAACAAACATCCGATCAAACGATAATAAAAAAGTTATAGAAACCTGGTGTAATGTAAAATATACCGTGAATTTTATATGCTAAATCTGTGCATTACATTGTATTTTAATTTTTCCACAAAAGAGTGAGTATTCCATGCACTGGGTCTTTATAGCTAGAGATATTATCAATGATAGAAAAGTGGGTCTTTATAGGTAACTCTCAAGTGATCGTCCCTCGTGTAGTGTCATGAATTTTTTTTATTTTTAAAACATTTTATTGATTTTTTTACACATAAGAATCGTTGCTCTTAGAATTGTTTGTCGTTTTGTCGGGGCATTGAGATCGGCCGCATATATGTTTCATGTTTTTCAATATTTGTAATTTATCGATCAAATCTATAGAAGGTATCGATACATAAACAGTCTAAAGTGTGCGCTACTATACACAAATATTATTATTATTATACATAAAAGTATACATTATTATACATGAAAAATATACATTAATGGTGTATATTATACAAGGATTATAATATATAAACCATTGGGATTGGTGAGAATATGCAGTTTTTTCGCTTTGGAGTGTTATTTTCTGAAAATATTGAACAAAATATATGGAAAAAAATTAATAAAATAAATGAATGAAAATTTAAAAAATAACCCAAGTTTTTCATTTTCTTGTCGTCAAATTCATGTATTTTTGTTCAGTTTCATATTTGTTTTAATGCAAATACAATTAAGATAATTGCAAATAACGCATGACATACTACGTTCTTTGAATAAAGCAGCCAAAGTTATGCACGCAAATGCAGATGCCAAGGATAATGTGCCAATTTTTTCGGGTCCTGATACTCTAGACAAGGTAATGTATATGCAAAAAAATAACAATAGCCTTCAACGGAGAAATTTTCTTTTATTTAATGTGTTGTACCAAAAATATGGACAAAAGAAATTTGTTACTGTTTTTGGTTCTCCTTTTTAAATAATCAGACAGATCAGGTGTGCGCTTCGTGCACTCATTACATGTTTTCTAATGATACATATTTCGATAAGTATACTTTCAACTATGGCTATTTAATTTATAAATAGTATTAACTATTTGATCATTAAATTTTTCCACTTCGCAGTACGTCTATTTTTATCGTGCCGAAAAATACCGTTTAACGTGTGGTTAACCTATACATCTACCGTCATTTATATTTTATACATTTTACTTTTTGTCCAAACCAAGAGTAGTTTAACTAAATTTTAATTTTTAATCGCATATTGTAAAAACCCAACAAATGATTACAGTAATTATTCTTAAACTGTTCATTTTTATAACCTACCAATGTCATTTGAATTATAACCACGTGATCTCAGCTTTAACTGATTACATTACAAATAAAAGGCTTAATTTAAAACTATGCGTGTTTGCATAGCTTTTTACATTTTTATTTTTTGATTAATAATTCGACGTTTCTTATGTAGGCATCCATAGGATCAGAGGATGTTTCTCTAGTTTTTACTGATCATCTTGAAAGAGAATTTTTGCGATCAATGAGGAGTCACATCTCTAAATATCCATTGACGGATGAGTTTAACATTGATTGGAAAATTATTGAGTAAGAATGATTTGTTAATGATATTTGAACAAAATAAAAATAATTAATGATTATTTCAAAATTACGTAGATCTTTGGGGAAATTCCTAGGGATTCACGATTTCAAGACACGTTTGTTCTCGTGTTGGGTTCTAAGAACTTTGATACGTCACGTAAAGCCAATTTCTAACGAAATAGACGAAAACGATTACAAAACTTTCATGTATTGGATATTAGAAGAATTGGCTATAATTAGAGACAATCCAAGTAACTTGCTTATAATTTTCAGTACAATAATACAAAAATACTATTTGAAGCAAGTTTTTACGAGTATACGTTCTTATAAATAATTGTAGGTATCACGAGAAAACAATTTTTCGAGCTGACAAACGCAATTTTTCATCGAGCTTTACTGGAAATAACTGACGAAAAATATTTACCTTATCCATCGAAATTTTTCCGTCGATATCCAACTAACGTGGAGTGCATGGAGTCTTTTTCACCAACTACTTTGATGGAAAACAAAGTACTGCTCATTTCGTACTTTGATGATAAATAATGCGATTTTATTTAAAAATCGCGACATAAAAAATGCATATTTTTTAGAGCATCGGTAGTTGGACAAACGCGGATACCGGTGAAGAAGAAATTTCGGATATTGCGACCGAACCCAACCATATGGTACATTATTACGAAAAACTCCTTCATTTCATAGTGGATGCAACTTACGAAATGTATGAACGGATAAATTTTTAATCCGCATCACTTTGCACTCAAATAACATTTTCTTTTCCAATCATTCGATACAGATTTGGCAGCCAAGTCGACTACATGCTCATTCGGTCCACATTGAAAAACCAAGACAACGTTTTACTTTACAGAATGTCGTATTACTATCAAAAACCCAAAGTTGTAAAAAAATCAGAAGCGTTCGGAAAAAGCATCATATCAATTGCTCCTCGCCCAAATGAAGAACGTAAGTTTTGGATAACACATGTTTTAGCTAAAAGTATTTTAAAAGCACGTTTTTCAACTTCAGTAAAAAAGAAGAAAAGAAAATCGTTCAAGTCTGACGTTATCCCGCTACCTTCAATAACCAACGGTACAACTAGCGGTGATCAACACCATTTTATATTGCCCCTATCCGAAGCCTTAGAATCTAACGACGTTTTAATGAGTTTGGATGAAATCAAGGAGTACGAAGTGGAAACAGTCAAGTTGTAAATTTTATTAACAACCTTTAGTTCACAGCATATATACAAGTGCCCCATTCGCGGCATTTGAAGTCTTGGATCTGACCGTTCACGTTGTTGAATTTCAATCTTACAAATTGTTTGGTGGAAGAGGAGTCATTTTTGGTCAAGCCAAGCTGGCCGTACTTGTTCGAACCACATCCCCAAAAGTCTCCATTGTCTATAGGAGTTTTAATTAAATAAAAATCCAGAAAATATTATAACTTAAAGTGGTCATTAAAATGAATACCTGTTCGACAGATCGTGAATGCATTTCCGCATTGTACTTTTTTGATGTTTATCTCAATCGATTGTCCAGTTTGACTTTTGAAATCGACGAGTGTCGGTACTGCCGTTACATTTTCAACGTCAGGCAGGCCAAGTTGCCCCCTGTTGTTCCAGCCCCATGTGTACAAATCTCCCTGAAAATAAAATTTCCGGTCGAACATTCAAAATATAAATGTGGTAAACTTCATTATTCACAAAATATACCTGATCCGTAACTACAGCGCTGTGCCAACCACTGGCGGTGATTTGAAGAACTTTCAAACCCGCCAAAGCTTCGATTAATTTTGGCTCGTCGCAGTCTTCTAAATCTCCATGACCCAGTTGACCGCGACTTTTCCGAAAAAGAAAATATCGTCATCGACGCTTGCATACAATAAAATAATTTAAAATTAAATCGTTTGATCGAATCAAGCGCCAATATGTGTACAGGATATATCAAACGTCCAAATGTTTTTCGACACAAATTTGTAGAACCTTGGGGTGACTTAGAATTTGACCCAAAGGTCAATCTTTATTTTTTTAATAGTCCAGCTGGCAGTGGAGCTCTGAATCTTCGCTATAAACGCCGTGCACACATTTTATTAAAGTAGTTTAATTTTCTATAACTTTTCCCGTTTCAGCGACATAACCCAGTAGGGTGGAAGCGCTACGAGGCAAGTTTGAGTAAATATTAACTGTAAGACTCTTCAATATCCATTTGATAAAAATTATTTCTGAATTCAATGTCATGTAACTTTACATTTCGATACACCTTTGATCTCAAATCAGAGTGACCCCGAAATGAAAAAGTCTCCCTAAGGTTCAAGTAATTAAAAATTCGACGATTTTAGCCTGAAAACATTTTTTTGTTAATTAAAATCCTCTGAAAAATCATAATAATTTGATTTTTTTTTTTTTTTTTTGCTACATCCTGTACACCATAAAATAAGGAAGGTCGATAAGGCCTACTCGCACCCCTTCCTAGCCCACTTGAGGAAGATTTAAGAGGGCGACTGTATTCGTACGCAGTGGAAAAAGGAACATTTACAGATGCATTAAAAATGTAAAAAAATGAATAGAATAGATTTACTGTTGTTTATAGACGTTGAAAAAGAATTTCTCAATTTAAATAAATGAGGCCGAAACCCGCAACCCTCATCGACCCTCCTCTTTTGCTTGAAAATCGAAATAAGTATCCAAAGCCAAAACCCACGTGCCCATCCCAATCGAGTAGACATCTCCGTTTTTGGCGAGTAAAATCGTGTGATCGAAGCCGCAAGCTATGTCGACGAATTCCACCGTCTCGGGGTTATTCAGCATAACTGGGATATTAAAGACGTGACCCGCATTCGTCAGGGCCACGGTGCAACGGCCCTGGACCACTTTTATCACGTGCTCTTTCCTGCCACCCTCGTCTGAGCATGAAATGAAGTCTGGCACTACTTTCCACGTGTTACTTTGCATCTTGTGAACCCACAGATCGCAGCTGTTGGTTAAAAGAGTTACGTGCTCCGAGCCCGCTATCGCTTGTTTCAAACTAAAATTTCATGATTCGACATTTTCATTTCTTCGAATTTTGATTATATATTGCTACACTTAGTATTCCTTACGCGACTTTTGGGTGCCCGGGTATCTCGAGTGGACAAAGACCCGCAGCGGTGTCTTGCGAACGGGATTGTCCAGATACGTATAGTTTGTCATTTTTCCAGACGAGCAGGTAATCCCATCCGATTTCGACGTCCGTTACGTTTTCGTGTTTTATTTGCGTGGGCTCGGTTATCGCCGACAGAGTTGAGGTGTTACCAACCGATTCGTCTCCGCGAACGAGTTTACTCGATGTCAAGCCGCAGAAGTAGATTTTCGGCATTTTTCGGGAATGCAACGATATAAACTATTTTGAAAGTTTACCATTTAGAGTAATATGCATTTTGAGACAAAATGTATGATCGATTATTAAATTACTTGACAAGAGTGCCTTATATTTTTACCAGAGCAAAAGGTGTTATAACTAGTGTGCCTCTGATGACAATGGAAAAATTTTACCAGCCCCAAGATTGCGTAACTCTGAGAAATTGGAATCAATTATTTTTTGCATGTAACTTTTGATGTTGAAATTTTAGGGTTTCATACATACTCAAGAAAAAAAAGTAGAGGTATTTAACAACCCATGTAGATAAAAAAAAAGTATTTTCGTGCTTTTATAGTTAAAAATTTAATATTTTACTTGTTAAAAAAATCAGTTTTTTGGTTGTAATTTGAAAAGTGAATGAATTACATATTCAATGTCAAAAATAAAGTTGTGGACCGCACGAAAATTTATTTATTTGATATTTTTGTTTATTTTTCCTGAACAATCTTCATACTTAGAACATTGAGGAAAATACTACAAAGTATGAAAAAATTAGTTTATTGCTAAGCCTTTTATAATTTTAAATAATTTAATTATACTTGCCTAATCAAAAAAATTTGTAGATCTCATTGAAATACAAATTTTTTTTACTGTACACATTTATTTAATTTACAATCCTGATGGTCAAGAAGGCAATAAACATTAAGAAATAATTTTTTTTTAAATTAAGATTTTACCGACTATAGTATAAAGTTGACATAATACCACAAAGTTATGAATATTGTAAGTGTGGAACTTAATAAAATACAACTTTTTCATAATTTTAAGTATTTTTTAAAGACTTTTTAATACTCTGAGAACTGAAGAAAATATTTCAACAGATCAAAAAACCATATGATAATCGATATTTAAATTAGCTTCGTTAAATTTAATTGATTTTATTCTAAATTAAATAAACCATTTTTTGCTGAAAAACTTAAACGAATATAATAAATTAAAATAGAGTCAAGGATAAACTTATTTGTCACGATTCGCAAACGTTGTCAAAAGATAATAAAACACGACGAATAAGAATAATTACGAATTCGATAATAATAACGTTTGCTTTTCATTACCTTCAATGAAACCCGTTAAGCTATCGCGAAATCGCGAAGTACAACGTTGTTAACTGCAGCTGCAAGTGTCGCAATTACGCTCAACGTCGGTCACGTGGTTGGCCTACTTGTTCAACAATTGTTGGGCAACCCAAATATTACACGTGTCACCCTAGCGATCAAAGATGGCGCTGCATGTGTTATTCTTCGAAACCATGGCAACCCTCGACAACAAAACAAAAAGAAAACAAAAAAAAACGTTTGTTGAGTGCCCAAAAAGCTTACGAACGAAAGTTCAGATAGTTGTTTCTCTTTCTCTTTTTAACGTAAAATATTATAATAAATAATAAAAGTCGGTTGGATTTACCTCATGTAGTGCATTCGAAGGGGTAAATTATCGCTACAGATCGATCGGTTGTTCGTTAGAAAATACAGGATTAGGCGCGAGTTTCGTATCCACTTGGAAAATGGTTCGTACACTTGAAAACATTTTTATAACACGTAAATTTTTATCCAACAATTACTACTTATGACACTATTCCGTCACCATATTACATACCTTGAGAACTTACACTTGGGGAGAAATTCTCCCAAATGTAGCAGACGACTTAAAGATTTTACTTGTCTAGAAAGAGACAGAGAAGCGCGCGGGGTTGTTTGAAATAAATACTGAATAAATGATGTTAATGACTCCAATAACAGCGGGTAGGACGAAATGCAATAAATACCGACACCAATGGCTGTTGCTGTTAAAAACTGTAATTTATTCCCCTGACGACGTTTCTCTCCTCTTTGGGAAGGAGCCTTTTCAAGTCCTAAGTATAAGTAATAAATGTACAATTCGAGTAATTTGTAAGTTTTCTATATTGTTATTTTATAAATATTTCATACATATTCCTTACATGTTTATTATATTCGTTTACTCAGATTTGATGACTATATTAGTGATACCTCTTGTAATTACTCGCATTGTATATTTATTACTTATACTTAGGACTTGAAAAGGCTCCTTCCCAAAGAGGAGAGAAACGTCGTCAGGGGAATAAATTACAGTTTTTAACAGCCACAGCCATTGGTGTCAGTATTTATTGAAATAAATACTAATTTTCGTTATTTACCGAGATATGGTTGATGCTTATTTTGCAGTATTCATCCAAACTTTTATCAAACAGTTTTAATCTACAAGTTAATTTCATCGATTAAAGTAATCAATAAAACTATTCTGTTTAATTTATAAATAACTGTGTACTGCAAAAAAAAAATTAGTTTATTAATTGATAGACATGTACTTACTTGTTTTTAATAATTTGTTTAATGCGATATCAGTATGTTGAGTGTACGTTTCACCCCTGAAGATAAAATTTAATATAGAGTTTGCCGATTTCATTTATATTGTATGGATGAATAAATTTTTCCATAACGCAATACTTATAGTGTGTGCAAAAATTATTTTTGCATTACGAAAACGATTTTGGGAAAATTTTAATTATATTAATATTAGAGTGTTCGTTATTTCCTAAATTTTATTTTTTAGTCATACCAATTAAAAAAATCATTTTATTAATGACTGAAATAAAAATTATAATATTTAAATCCAAATAAAAAATAAATTGTTGCGTGCCACCAGATGCAGTATGATTATAAAATTGAAATAACTTGTAATTTTTGACAATTTTAAGAAATAAATTTTTTTAGTCGTTCTACTGATTTAATTTATTCTAAAATTATTAAATCACTAGAAATAATGTTAAAACTAACTATCTACTTAATTTTTTGAGGCTTTCATCGAAAACAAAATTTTTATGAAGATAATTCTAAAATTGGAAAAAATGTATATAAATTATCAAAAAAACCGTAGAGTTATATCTTCAAAAATTGTTTTTTGCCTGTATAAAAAAAGCCTAAAAAATTCAGTAGATACTTTTTATCATGCTCAACGTGGTTTTATAATTTTGAGTGAATTAAAATTCGTTAAAAAAATTATTTCTTAAAATCGTTAAAAATCCTACGTTAATTGATTGGGAAATTCAAATACGTCTATCAGCGTGTTTTAATTTAATTTTCATATTAGTTTTGTGACTAGGAATTGTATTTTACATTACAATAAAAAGATTTCAATGGGTATATATAACTAAACTAAAATAAAACTCATGAAATAATAAGCACCCTCATATACACATATATACATTCTATCACCCCTACAGTTGTTCGAACATAAAAATTTCAGGGTCTCCTGGCTATATTGCGCAAACTTCGATCGAACCCCGATAAAGAATTGAGGCTCCTAGTGTTGGGCTTGGACAACGCGGGAAAGACAACGATTCTTCGCTGCTTGGCGAATGAGGACGTAACACAAGTCCGTAATTTCGAGTGTTTTTTATACATAATATAACATACGAAGGTCCAGTAAAAATAAAAATTGCAATGACCGAAAAATGTTAAGGTTACACCGACTCAGGGGTTCAACATAAAAAGTGTGCAAAGCGAGGGTTTCAAACTAAACGTTTGGGACATTGGTGGGGCTCGAAAAATACGGCCGTACTGGCGCAACTACTTTGAAAACACGGATGTACTTGTGAGTATTTGAGGGGAGCAAACAAATTATTTAGGGGGAAACGTGTGTGCACTAGGAATTTGCAAAGTACCTTAAGGGACGAATGGCATCGCCCTGATAGAAAAGTCTTAACGAAAGTCTCGTCTCAAATATTTGAGGTAAAATCAAAAGTTAGGATGTATAGTATTGCGAATGTAATTTAACGTAAATCATCTAATTAATAAGTGGATTTATATCCACATGGATGTGATGTTTTTACATAAGATTTTTTCATTTAAATATTAAGAAAAAAAAAAGTTATTAGAGTGCACGTAAATTAAATTGTAAGTAGTAATAATTTTTTTTTTTTTTTTTTTCAAGTTACATATCCCTTCAGTTCTAGTACTTTAAATGCTAATTTTACGTGGATCTTTTCCATTTCATCAAGTTAATAATGAAAAATTAAAATTTTTTGTACTAAAGGAGCTCAAATTTTTATTATCTTATTTTATTTATCCTAAATTTATTTTTAAATATTACTAACAATCGTGAAGTTACCGTTCGAATTTTATTGATACTCAAGAAACTGTTGAACAAACAAAAAACAAAAAAATTCAAGCTACACCAAAACTTTATTCGGAACAGCGGAAAATTCCAAAAAATGTCCCTAAACGAGACCACGTGTGAAAAAAAAAAAAAAAATTATTTACATCAGGCAAATAGACGCAAAAACCTCAATCGTCAATTCTTTGATTTCCGGAGATATACGTCGTTGATAGTGCGGACGCAAACAGGCTCGAGGAAACGGGCCAAGAGCTGTCGGAGCTGCTTACGGAGGACAAGCTACGGAACGTCCCTCTACTCGTCTACGCAAACAAACAGGACGTGGCCCAGTCCGTGACTGCCGCTGACATCGCAGAGTCCCTCGGCTTGCACAACATCAAGGACCGTGACTGGCAGATCCAGTCTTGCATCGCCACCGAAGGCAAAGGCGTCAAGGTAATTGTTCTCTTAAAAATTATTTAATTGATAGAAACCTCTTTTTTTCTTATTTTATCGTTTTTGAGCCATTTTTCCCCTTTGTTTCAGGAAGGACTGGAGTGGGCTTGCAAAAACATTAAAAAAAAGTGAGGTACATGAAGGAATACCACACAGTTTCGTTGTCGCTTAAATTTTATTTGATATTTATCTAATATTTACAAGAATTATTTATATACCTATATTTACGATTAGGCTAGCTACGTTTTATGTATAAACAAATCCGGTCGGAGCGATTTGGTTATTCTCGACCGGTTTTTTCTTTTGTTGGCAAGAGAAAGAAAAAAATAGAAAAGGAAAAAAAAAAAAGAGAATAAAACAAAGAAAGTGCCTTTTTCAACATCGTTACTTGCACATTTACGTTTTTGCGAAAGCCTACACGTCGTTGCACACTTATCAGTGTAATTTAGCCTTCAACTCATCATTTTTCTGTCACATTCTTAAAATATTTCACAGATCTCGTTAATTTTTTTTTTTTTTTTTCTATTTTTTATCATTACACAATGGGCTACACTAAGATTAAACAGTGTCGGGCTAACGCAGTTTCGTTTTATCACCAGATTAAAATAGAAAAAATAAAATAAAAACAGTCTCTTTTTGCAATCAACAAACAATCAATTGTCGTCATGAACTAGTGGAATTTGATTTTCGTTCTTTAGAGTTCACTGTGTTCGTACTCTGCCGTTGTAGCCCTGATCTCCTCGTCGTGGAAAACTGTACAGTCCATCGGGTACTTTTCCTGCACGAAACAGAGAAAGTATATTTGTTGAAACTTGAAGATGTTTATTGTGCATTGAATTAGTATTGAATGACCAGTATTTAATAATGTACCATAATCCTAATAATTTTTACAGATAATTTGCAGGTCGAGTCAATTTGATGAAATAAAAAAAAGCAAACATTAATTTTAACGAAAATTCGTTAACAGGCACTTAATGCTCCTAATAATTTTTTAAGGGAAGTTTATAGGGTAAAAAGTGTTTGAAAAAGTGAGGATAAAATGACATTTTTTACCAAAAAACTGTAAAGTCGACCCAGAATATTAATTTTCTCTCTACTAGTAGAACTTAACATAGTCAATCAGAGGTAAGATTTTATAATCGTCATCCTGTAGCTAATTATTTTAAATAAAAACTTTTTTTTTTAAACAAATGAAAAAAAGTTTGTTTTTTTTCTCACCCGACACTCCTTGGTCTCCAAAATCGCAGCATACAGCGACCAGAAGCTCACGCCACTCTTGTTGCTTATGGCCCAGGCAGCGGGGAAACTTGCTAATTTCGTCAGGCCAACGCGGAACGAATCGTCGGCGATATTGTGGCCATCCGATGGGATTGGCTTTTGGTTGATGGTACACAGTATCTGGGGCGCGCAGTGTGGCATTTTCGAGCCCCACTTGTAAGCGCGATAAGCCTGAGATTCGAAACGGAAAATTTTACGAATTAAGATTTTTGTGGATTCAGTTAATTACACTTGAACGACAAAACCAATCATTTTACGTGTATCTTACCTTCAGTAATGGTCCGATGAAGCCATTATTGATAGACTCGCTGAGTTTATTGCTAAGCTCGCGTGCGTTTATGCGCGACATGATGAAGCCTTTCTCGGACGCCAAATTCATCAGCTCTTGAACGTACGCCACTGCAGGTTTTATGTACTGGTAGCTATCGACGTTCATGTTCAGGTGTCGTCTCGCCACTAAATTGGCGAGCCTGTAAAGGGACAATCATCCGAATTACAAACGAAAAACTTCAAGGTCCATTTTCATGGACGCTATAGTTTTCAGCGTCTCGTGTCTAGCAAATTTATTACGTGGCAGAAAAAAATGTTCAACTTTTCCAAAATGAAATGCTGAACTGTACACAAGACTCTACTGATCTCCCGAGAAATGTTTGAAAACAATGCCTATGTAGTTTTTGAATGGCTAAGGCCGTTTCGTTCCAATCAACCGCCACTGAGTAAGTTCAAAATGAAAGAAAGGTAGCCATTTAGAACACAGAAATATCGAAACAATGTATTCATAGATTCCCTTGAGCAATTTTGGACACAACAAAGCAGCACTTTTTCCGATCACTTATTACAAAATCACTCTGTTCAAGACACCGAAAACTAACGTCCATGGAAACGGACCCTAAAAGAGGTTTATTATCGAGATGAACACATAGAGATATTATAAATATCATTATGGATGAACATCCACATTACGCGTGTGTACCGACCTCGAAAGGCTCTCAGTTGGCCGGGATGGCTCGAACATCACGGTTTTGGGAAAACCCTGGGACTTGAGGAAACTGTTGCCGATGAACTGCGCCGTGGCCAGGTAGCGTTGCTGGGTCGACGGATCGGATACATGGGACATCCACTCGGCAACGAAGTTTGTCAGCGACTTGATCCACCGGCGTCTCAGTCCTGGATTCTCGAAGCTCTCCATGATCTTTTCCCACTGGATGCGGCCAACCTCGTCCGTCATCGTTCCCACGATGTTCGCCAGGCCACTGTTCTTCCACAGAGTCTGGCCCAACTCGGAGTTCCTGTGTACATACGCATACATTTTTCACTTGTTGCAGTTTAGAGCCAACGTTTAAAACGTTTGAAAGGGGATCACATTTGCCACGAACCTGAAGTGATCCCACATCAGATGCAGATTCTCCAAAATCGGGGGCATGAACCACGAGTGGTCCGAGTGGTCGTGCCTATCATTTTTCGCGGCCCCGGAGAAGGTGTCCAGGATCAGAGGTAGCAAGCCCATTGCGCCTTCGGCGTTGCCGGTCTGGCCCATGAAGGCGGAAGCTATGCCGAGCATACCGTTGAAGTCGAATCCCGGGGATTCGGACTCGTGGCCAACTTCGTTGGAGGCTCGTCTCGGCTGAGCGGTGCCCGAACTCAACGAGGACAGACCTTCGATTATGCCGCTGACCACCGACAGGTCGAGGCCACCCCCGCCACTGTCGCCGTTACCTGCTCCGCCACCGCTGCCCTGGACACCGGCCATTAGGCTGCCCAAGCCGGAGATTATCTGGCCTAGGCCGTCGCCTTTGCCCATCTACACATTTCGTACATTATTACGCTATTATTTACACTGTTCCAATAAGGTTTTACTGTGGAAAAACAAAAAAAACAAAAACAATGCAGGAATCTTTGAGGAGTTTACGTTGGGATTCCCATGGGAATCGCTTTGAAGTTCCTCCAAAACTGATTCAATTATTTTTTGTTCTGCGTGAAAAATTTTTGGGCTCTTGTTTTTTCAAATCAATCATATTTTGGAACTTGATTTAGAGTCGGTTTCTTCAAAATTGGCTAATTGCTAAATAACGAATGAGTCAACTTGATAAAAGCGAAACATGCATTACCAAACGTACAAGGTTTAATCAAGCAAAAGGAAGAAAACTAATTTTAGATAAAAATACGAAGACAATTTTTAAGTAAACATTAATTTGAATGCAAATGAAAAGAAAAAACAATTTGTATGGGTTAAAAAAAAAAAAGAGGATTAGAAATAAAAAAAATTTCAATACAGTAATTACCTGTTTTCCAGTGTCCGACTGCATGAAAGCTCGCGCGACTCCTTGGAGTCCGCCGATCGCCTCTTTGTTGTCGAGGAGCGCTTGGGCTGCTTCCATGAACGCCGTCGACGTGTCGTCCTCATTTTCGCAACAGGCGAATCCCGAAAGTGCCAAAAGTATCAATATCTTGCTCTTCCAGCTCGTCATCTTCGTGCCTGTCGAGTTAAGAGAAACGCACTTAGTACACCCAAAATAAGCGATTTAGCTTTGTAAAAAACTCAAATTTTTCTATCCGACATTTGCAATCGCACAATCGAGCTGTTGTGGCGTTATATGCCTCTTCGAAGATGTTGCTCTGATGTGTATATATTTAAACTGTATAATGGACAATGGAAAAGGCCAGTAGAACAAATTACATAGCGGCGTATAACCGTTTTCCGCATACCTACAAGTACTTCTGCGCTCTCAGCTCCATACCAATTTAAGTTAGACGCACTCCTCCGTGCACATACTAATCGCTACTGTGTACACACACCCATGTACGTTGGATGTTGTAACGCGTTCCAATTTATTTTAAATTTTATTATATTTTTTTATTTCTTTATTTAGTGATTAGCTCGAAAAATAAATACTTTTAAGTAGCCGATATTTATGTTTCGATGCAAAACGTGGATGACGCGAGCATTGTGTTTTCCTTAATTTGCTCGAATAATCGCTGACCTTCCCCGGTACTGTTTATCGGTTTGTGCAGCTAACTCTTTTGTAAAAAAAAAAAAAAAAAAAAAAAAAAATTATTAATGCTGTTTACTTGACGACAATGTGGCTCGCGAAAACGATTAATCGCCGCGTCCCACATAGTTAAAAAAAATAATAATAATAAATGCTGTTTACTAGCCAACGATGTGGATCGCGAAAACGATTAATCGCCGCGTCCCATGTACACATTAAAACAAAACAAAAAGAAACGTAACTCATAATGTTAACTTGACAATGACACGGATCCTGTGAACGATTAATCGCCGCGTCCCACGCAGGTTAAAGAAAAAGAAAAAAAAAAGAACTTGATTTTACGGTACTTTAACTAGCGCCAACTGTAAATTTTTTTCCGAAAAGCCCAAACAGCTTCGTAAGTATATATGGGCGCACGCATCCAATAAAACCGATCGTCGCCGATACACTATACACACGCTAAGTCCATTCGCGATTCCTGTGATTCAGGCGATTCTTAATTTACTTCGATCCTCATTATAACGTCATAAAATTCAAATGTACACGTTAATGTATAAGCCAATCAAGGATACCCCGAAAAACAAGACACAAACACCACATCTCCGAAGGGGCTGTAGAAAATACATATATATGGGTATGGTGGGTAGCGGTACCGAATCGAAATTCGACGACATACGGCGTACACGAACTTTCATGTAGATGAATAATGACAACAAAAAAAATTTAATTACGTGTGTTTAAGTAATTATAAAAAATTTTATAGTGACCACGGGAGGAAAAATTAATACATTTACATATTTATATTTCGATCTAACAGATTACAATGCACTTTATTCGTCTATTCATTATTATTCCAGGATTACCATGTTCTAACGAAGTATTTCGGTTTTATGTGTTGACATGTACTTATGGTATAGTACAGTTAAGTATTGTACTTTTGGTAAAGATATTAAATGACGAAGCCACCGTTCGGTGTTCCAGGATTGGCTCGATATAACAGATAGTGGAGCAAACTCGAACTGGAAGATTCATTAAATATCATTGAGTTAAATTTTAAAAATACGTAACAAATTGCATTTTTTGTATTACTTGAATAAAAATGTTACTTTAAATTATTTTGTATTGTTTAGAATTTTTATTTCACGAATATAAGCTTTAAATATGATTTATTTAATTGTCCAAATGAATTTTTGTTTTTTTATTTTTTGTTTTTGTGTTTAAAATAATTTTGGGTTTCGTGAGCCAGCCAACTCCCCACTCGGGCCGACCACGATCCGCCGTTTCTGCATCCCCGAGATCGAAAAACGATCACGAGAAGTAGGAAAGAAAAAAAAGTTTTACCATTGATATACAGACGCTCTTTCGGCTCCCGCAAATGGGAGTCAAGGCCGTACGCGCGCCCTGCATTCGTCTACTCATATAATACATATATATGTGTTATATCATAAAATGTACGGTGAGAAAAGTGTGCCCACTCGGAGTGCCGTTACAAAGCGGACCCAGATAAACGACCATCGAAATTGGGAGAAGATGCCACACACGCGCGCATACCACACATTCTATTATATATATACATATATATGTACGTGTGTAACCATGGCGAGCGTATATTATATACCGTTGCTTCTCTCGTCTTCTCTCCCTATCCCTACCCTTCTCCCCGCCACACTCTATAACTCTTTAATACACTTGAATCATTAGCGGGCTCCACCAGGTGTGTAAGTGTGTGTATAATGGGCAACACAAATGAGAGTGTGTGACACGTGAATGCGGGCAGGAGGGTTTTAAAAAAAAAAAAATTTTTTTCTTAAATTTTTCGATCGAAGGAAGTGACCGTTACGCGGAACGGTTGCTGCACGGATCTCGTGACAAGGCAACTTCAACAACCCAACTGCTCGATTAACGAACTAGCCACGACGAATATGCGTGTCTTCAAACGATTCCAATAGGAATGTCCATCTTACGCACATGCCCCTAGGAAACGGTTTGGGTCGATTGCGTTCTTATACGTGGTTTTTGATCCTGAAAGAATGAGCGACCCGGGGGGGGTGGATGTCACTTGAGACCGAGGATATCGACCCTATCGATCGGGACTCTTAGATTCGAAGAATTTTTTTCTCTGCCCGTACAGAGGAGTCGGTGGTCCCTATCTTGATGTAGCGACTAAAAAGGGGCTGACCCCCGTTGTACACCTGGCCCGGAACTTCTTTTAAAACGGTGCTTTACCTACGCAGAAAGTGTTGTTCCGAAATTTACTCGAGTACTCAAGCCACGGTTCAAAAGAAGTCGACGAAAAAACGCGATAAATAAATTCATCTCAATATTTATTAACGGGGGTGGGGGTTTAAAGGGTTATTCCCTTTTTGTGTCCGTAAAAATTCTGGAATGGAACGTGGAACGGCATAATGGCACACACGATGGAAAAAAGAAAGAAAAAAAAAGGGAACAAAACCGTTTACGACGCTTCCACGCCCCAGTTTTTGTTGTACACGCGAAAAAAAAAAAAGGTAATGTGGTAGAAGAAAAAACGTTGAGCATCGATGCGCGTAATTTCGACGAGTAAGTGTATACCGTACGAGCCGCAGAAATTGACATTCTCCGCGAGAAAGAGAAGCCCGAAGAAACATCACGGGAGGAGGATATAGTAGGTGCACATTTTTTATACACACGTACGTATATACATGTACCCCCTTTAGTGGTGCCAATAATATATACATGTACCTATAAATATATATACGCACACAGTCCACAAAGCTGTTACACCTATACTTATACATAAGTAATATGGCATGCCAAAGGCTCAAAAGACGGGATTCGGGCTGCGCCATAACGGTACGCACTGTTAGTCATCGCACTGTCTATATTATGTGCATGTATACAGCTCTCTCTGGCGTAGGAAGGTAGATCTCGTGCGAGTCGGTGCGAAATGCCAAATGTCCCCAATTGAGCAGTGGCCGAAAATAACCTGATTTTTTTTTCCTCCTCTTCCTTTTTTTTGTGCGCCCCTCAGCATCCTTCTTTTTCGTCTTCTTTTTCTTTCAGTACTTTTTTTTTTTTTTTTTTTTTTGTTCGAGCGTACGGCCATCGGAGTGTGGTCAACGAAAGTTGGGGCATTCTTTCGACCGGTGAAGGAATATGGGTGTACGAAGAAAAAAAAAAAAACTCCAGTTAGGAGTCCTTGGGATGGAAAAAATTTGTTTCGTCTTTTATCGACTGATCCTGTTATAGTGGCCGAGCACAATTTTATACATCAATAGCCTTTATGGATTTAATAAATGTCTTTGCGGAATTTGAAGAATCAAGTAGCTCCAATTCAAACTTGCGTTTCTGTACACGCAATTTTTATGCGAGAAAATTTATAATGCGAGTTTTTAGTCTAATTGTTCATGGGATCTGTATTGGTGTTATCGAGTTTGAAAAATTATAATGTAAAATATAACAGAGTCAAAGTATTTTGTTGTTAAAATAAGCTCTCAACCGTGATTTTGGTAGATTTTTTTTCATTCAGAGAAAAAAAAAATCATTATAAAATCCATTGTTTCTAAACATGTAATTACTTATTTAAAGTAAATATTACTTAAAAAAAAAAAAACAAGTATTTTATGGTTTGAAATATCAAAATGCTTGCCAACCATACGTATGTTGAATAAGCTTATTTTTTTATTTTTACATGTCTTTACCTTCTCGATTTTTAAGTGTAAACTAGTTTATCCCAGTTGATTGAATGATAACAAATATAAATGTTTAATAAGCGTAAAAATTTTAATAAAACATAAAAAAAATTTTACGAATGATGACTTGACTTATATACAACAGGGTGATTAAAAATTTGATTGAAAC